>OX101783.1:70264640-70337423 GCA_944452715.1 Ophion slaviceki
TTTTCTCGGATTTGAAAAGTAATGTGTTTAAAAAAACACTTTAACGTGCTATAAAAGTTATTAAAAAAGACTTATTCAACGACATTTTTAATTCACTTAGAAGAGATTTTCATACTGAAGAAAATAAACTTTGGTTTGATTCAATAGGTCGTTTAGTTTTTTTGCTATCACGCCCGCCAATTTGGAAAAATCGTGAAAATGAAAACTGTAGAAAACGCGCTTTCAAGTTTTCGATAAGAGAAAATATCAATATCAAATATCAATCGCTTCTCTGTTTTTCGCCTTGTATCTTCGAAAATATTTACAATTGGCCTCTGTAACTTTGTGAATATATGGTTGGATAGTTTATCTATCGATTGAAACAATAAACAAAAAACGATTTTGCAGACCTTCTAATTCAGGCTTGGCGATCCAATGATCGTTACCGCGCTTATAAAATGTAAAAGAAAGCAACTCCGTGGGCAATTGACTTTTTATCGCGTGGAAAGATAAAAGTCAATTATGATATTCACTGTAGCAGTGAATATCATACACAGATACGGTCACTAGAAATTAGGCACTCGAGGTTCCTATTTGCAAAAGTGCAATTGCCCTTGAAATCAGATTGACGTTACTTGAAGAAAAAAAATGCAAAGGCCATTTTTGCGATGGAATGTAAAGGGTGTCTCAATATGACCTGACATTTTAATTTATTTATAAAACGTATTATTTATTTGAAAAGTACGTATATTTTTATTTGAAGGTGTCTTGTCACTTTAGACGCTAAAAAGGCGATTTTCATGAATGGTTTTGACAGGTTTATATTACATTAGGTGTAGTAAAAAAAATCCATTATTTTTGCTTTCAATTTCATGCGGAAATAATCGATTTCTTTTTACTACACCTAATATATATTGATATAAAAGTTACACTTAATAAATACACTTACGAAATAAATTAAAAAATAATAATTTATTTAAGTCGCTATTTATAGACAAAAATGGTAGTTAAAAGATGTCCTAAAAAAATTTTAGGTCTGCTGCTGTTGATGAAATCTCGGAGATGGATCATCCGAAACAAGAAAATCAAACGGTATTAGATTCCGTGTGTCAATGGCTATAGCGCATATTTTACGATTTTTGATATATGCAAAAATAACAAAATGGCGGACATTTTGCGAAAAAACAAAAAAACGTGTTTTTTTCACCGTTTTTAGCAAAAAAAATAGTAAATATCAAAACTTTGAAAAATCCTTGATATGCGCTATAGCTATAGTTGTAAAGAATATGTGATTAAACTTTCGTAAGGATCGGTTCAGTAGTTTCGAAGATTTTATCTGTTGATAAAAATCTTTGTACTTAAAAATGTTTTTGTACTTAAAAAAGTTTTTGTACTTAAAAAATCTTTATACTTAAAAAAGTTTTTGTACTTAAAAATGAATGTAAATGAAATAAAGTTCTTTTTAAATGTATTTCAAGACTTTATTTATCAAGCCCAACGACTTTTATATTCATATCTTTTATAAAATCCTTTTTTTGAGGGATCGCGAAAATAGCTTTTTTTCGTCGCTCCAAAGTGGGCTGGCCCCTGTGGTCTTCTCACTTTAGATGTTAAAAAAGGGCTATTTTCGTGATTTTTTTTTATAAGTGTATATTATAGATATTGCTAAAAAAGTTGTTACACTTAATAAATACATTTTTTTTTAATGTATGTATTCATGTAACCTGAACAAACTTTGAACGCGTTTTTCTCGAAACAACGTTTTTGACGGCTAACAAGCCGTCAAAAACGTTGGCCACTTTGGAGCGACGAAAAAAGGCAATTTTCGCGATCCCTCAAAAAAGGATTTTATAAAAGATATGAATATAAAAGTTGTTGGGCTTGATAAATAAAGTCTTGAAATACATTTTTAAAAAACTTTAATTCATTTTTATTCATTTTTAAGTACAAAAACTATAGTTTAACGTAACGCCTCAAAGATAGGTGGGCTAGGTAGCTCCATCACAACTGGGCAACGGCTTGTCTGAAACAAAAAACTCAAAGTCCATTAGATTCAGTATGACACCAGCTACAAAATGACCCTCGGATATGAAGTTTTATCAAAAAATAAAAAAATGGCAGATGAAAAACGAAAAAAGTATTAAAAAACGCGTTTTTAGCAGTTTTTAGCAAAAAAAGAGTAAAAATCAAAATTTTAAAAGCATCGAGGGTCATCTTGTTGCGAATCATGTTTACAATATGTGGTTCAAATTTCAGGAGAATCGGTTTATTAGTTTTAGATATACGATGGAGCTAGATTTTGAAAACGCTGTTTCGAGATAAACGCGTTTGAAGTTTATAGTATGAAAAACTCAACCGGCAATTCCTGCACCGTACAAAATCCCTTCTGATTGCTCATCATCGTCGATTTCTTCAAGTCTTGCTTGCTATCGATTTTTTTAAATTTTCAAAGTGGACAGGCCCCTTAATATAAGATACAGAAGTTACTGCAATAACTATGCAGTAACAATGCAGCAAATATTTTAATTTAATAAAAAAAAAAATGGCGAGCAATTTAAAATGTCAGGTCATTTTGAGACACCCTTTAGATCTCGATAAATTCTGCACAATTCGTACGTAATTTTTTTTCTACCCAAATGAATCAAGACATGCACATGTGTGATACGTGAATATCGAAACGCCCTTTCACTGCGTCACCTTTTCGGTATCCGCAAAATAAATAATCGCGACAAAGCTGCATATGGGGAGAAAAAAATGCGTATTTACCGAAAATCAAGCGACTCGTCCGCCCAATCGGAAGAAAAAGAGAACAAGAGAAGAAAGCGCAAAAACAAGCGACAATTTCAATTGCAGGATGTCGGTAATTTGGTTCTGGCAGATTTCGACGAAATATTGGCCGAAGCAGCGGAAGCGGAACGCGGAAAAAAAAGAGAAAAAAGGGAGGAAGGATGAGAGAGAACCAACGGATCATTGGCAGCATCGAGAATTCCGCATATCGGGCAACGAGAAAGCAAAAAAAATAAACATCGATCACTCGTTATTCTTCGAGCATATCGAATTTTCGAAATCGCGTTTGTAATAACACTTGTGAGAACGCAGACACCGAAAGATACACGCTGTGAAATTTGGGTTAAGAGGACGCTGAACGTTCCTTTAAGGCCTTAGGCCACTCTATAGAGGCCCCAAAAATAAGCTTTATGGGATTTTTTCCGAAAAAATCGAATAGTTCATTATTATCATTGCTATAAATAAAGACATATATATATATATATATATATATATATATATATATATATATATATATATATATATATATATACTACACTATTGATAATAACAATAATTATAAAAATGATGAAGTCCCTCCACGTTCATCAATTCAGTCGTAAATATTGTCGTCCACTCAAGGTCTTAGGCCACTCTAGAGGCCGGAAAAAATAAGCTTTTTGGGATTTTTTTTCAGAAAACCTACAAAATAAATCGTGTTTACAAAAAAGGGTGTTTATCACACATATCAGTGACTGTATACAATAATTATTTTGAAGCGATTAATTTCAAAATGGCGGCTGTGCAGCGTTTATCTCAAAACTGCATTTTTTAAGTTGGCCGGAAACATAACTCGAACAATTTTCAACCGATTCACATGAAATGTTGAATATATCTTGAAAAATACATTGTCTATGGAAGTACGTAGGATTTTTTTTATATTGCATAGTTCATTTGTTACAAACAATTATCTGACGATTTTTCAGGCAAATTTTTGGAAAGTGAAAGATTTCGTCAGATCATTGTTAATTGTTATACAGTCTTCTACATGTATATATTGACTATGAGTATTAATAAAAAAATCCATTCTTCGTTTGCTTGAAAATAATTACGAAAAATACACCCTCGTACCGCGCACGAACCGCGGTGTGGTGCGTTAATGTACTGCCTGCGCCTTCGACCAGTGACCAAAGCTGGGGTTCTCCTGTAGCTTTACTATTAAACTCCATACATTGAATATTATTTTTTAGTTCAATGGTTTATAAATAGAAGCTTCATTCTACAAAGATCTTTTACGTTTTTATTCTTTTCACAACAATATCAAATGCACAAAATGCGATAAAACAATAGCATTTTCAAAATGCATTGCGAAATTTGCGGAAGGAAAGAGAGGGAGAACGAGAGCGAGAGAAACAGCTGGAGAGGAAAGCTGGAATGAGGGATCAGTCTCGTTTGAGGTGCCTACGGTAGGTGGTCATAAAAGCCTTACCCACGATATTACATCTAGTATAGACCAAGAGTGCATAGAGACGCATACATACATACATACATACATACACACACACATATATATATATATATATATATATATATATATATATATATATATATATATATATATATATATGTATATGTATATGTATATATATGTATGTATGTATGTGTGTGTATATATATATACATTATGCTATATATATAGAGCATTCCACGCCAAATCGGACACCATTTAGCTTTTGCATCTCCGATTTTCTCCATCATTTTTCGTCTTTTAGTATCTATTTAGAAAGGCCTCCATGCCAATTTTAAGCTTTTTTTGTCCAGCCACTTCCGAGATATGAATTTTTAAAAAAGCGGTACTTTTTTTTGTATGCCCATAACTTTGCGAAAAATGATCCGATTGGGATGTTTTGTTTTTAATTTTCGTTTTTAGATGCACTTTTAGAAAATAAATGGTACAAAATCATCAAAACTGTATTTCCATAAGATTTTCGAGTTCTGAATATTAAATGTTGATTTTTGAAAAACACGTAACGATCGATTTTCTTCAAATTTTTCCTAAAAATACTGTCACTCATTATGCAACTTTTGAGCACGGCACGGTAATGGGATAACGATAGGATCCATGTTTTTTCGAATTTGAAAAAAATTATTTTTTAGTAATTCGTACTAAAAGTACATAATAATCATTTTTTCAGACCTATGGGCAATGGTTATTGCCATGTATGAAGTTGAATGGATATGTCTTAATAATTTAATGGACAATGACCCTTTCATCTTAGTTAAATATATAACAACATAAGTGTTTTGTATGAATTCTTATTCAATTTTATATTGAGTCAATATCTCATGTGTATGGAGAGTAGAGGTACCTAAAGATCATTATTATCTAAAGAACAAAACTTATTTTCAAAGAATTTAGTTAATATATGTGTTCAAAAGTTGGCGCTTTTTGAAATGATTTTTAACTTTTAACTCTGGTCGGTAATAAAAACTTCGTTAACATAGCCTAGTGGCTGAGTATCTTTCTTGTCTACGGCTCCATTGCAGAACAAGAATTCAGTGTTGTGTTCAATCACGTGTTGACAGTGTGTTCTGTGAATAACCTCTACTAATTTGCTTTAAAGAAAAATTTGTGTAATATCACGGTATATTTTTTGAAGCACAACTTATTGTGAACTTTTGTGCCATGTCAAATTTTGGGATATATAATTTGTGCTGTAATCCTTTGCAAATAGAAAATCATAGAGTTAAGAAAAGTCTTCGACGAGCTTCTGTTGCTCAACAAAATTTATATAATTTGAGTAAGGATGATTTTCTCTGCACATCGTGTAGAAAAGCATTGGACTTTTGCTTGTAATCAATCTGTGAACTAATTAATAATCATTACGAGTCAGATAATCCTCGAGAGTAGCTTTGATGAGAGTAGCTTTGATGTGAAACAAGAAAATTTTAAAATTCGAAAAAACATGGATCCCAACGTTATCCCATTAACCTGCCGGGCTTGAAATTTGCATGAGTGACAGTATTTTTAGGAAAAATTTTAAGAAAATCAATCGCTATCGATGAGCTTTGATGAGAGTAGCTTTGGTGTGAAACAAGAAAATTTTAAAATTCGAAAAAACATGGATCCCAACGTTATCCCATTAACCTGCCGGGCTTGAAGTTTGCATAATGAGTGACAGTATTTTTAGGAAAAATTTGAAGAAAATCGATCGCTACGTGTTTTTCAAAAATCAACATTTAATATTTAGAATTTGAAAATCTTATGGAAATACGGTTTCGATGATTTTGTACCATTTTTTTTTTTCTACAAGTGCGACTAAAAACGAAATTTAACAAAAACATCCCAATTGGATCATTTTTCGCAAAGTTATGGGCTTTCAAAAAAAAGTACCGTTTTTTAAAAATTCATATCTCGCAAGTGGCTGAACAAAAAAAGCTGAAAATTGGCATGGAGGCCTTTCTCAATAGACACTAAAAGACAAAAAATTATGGAGAAAATCGGAGATGCAAAAGCTAAATGGTGTCCGCTTTGGGGTGGAATGCCCCATATATATATATATATATATATATATATATAAGTAGAAAGGGGCTGCGAGATTCCCAACGAGTAAAGAGAGAGAAAAAGGAACAAATGTTCTTAGAGCCATCGGAGGATTAATGAGAAGGTAGTGGGGCCGCGGGAGTGTCAGAGGGGGAGGGGTACAGAGAGAGGTTGTGAAAAGGAGAAGGGTAGCTACCCACCGGTATGGAACATTATATACTCATGCGATCCAACGACGTTCCACGACGTCGTGGCGATTCACAGAGTTGAACAGAAGACCGGTGAACGTCGAAGGAACCGGTTCGTCGTGCATCAGGAACAGAGTTCGCGTTTTCGATATATATATTTTTTTTGTTGTTTCTTCTTCCCTTCGTATCGTATTCCGGTGAATCGAGATTCACTCTTACGTGTGAATGTCGTACAGTGCCCAAAACACGTGAAGTTCTTCGAATTTGGTTATTTTTTCGAATTTATACATATTGGGGTATATCGGGAGTGAAGGGGATTAAAAAAAAAATTCTCGAGGATTATTTGGTTGTTGAAGAAAAATAGAAAAATTACGCATGAAGATGAATGGACCCAGCGTCGACGTGGTCTGGGAACCTCCGACGCAAATGAGCTCCCTCGATTGTTGGGACTATTCGATCGAGCTGGCCTGCCTTCAGGGCCCGGAAGGTACACTGGACCAAACTACTGCAAATTTACACTTCGATTTCGTGGGATTGAATTTCCTATTTTTGTTGATGACAGTAGATAAGTGCTATGGAGGATAAAAAAATATGAGGTTCCTTTGCGAGGAAGTTGTGAAGATTGCACTGTTTTGTGGGGATCATTGGATAGAGTGACAATGAGTAATTGCAACATTATTCAGTAATGAAAGTACATATTTACGATTGTTATTTCGTTATTAGAATTACTGTTGATGGTGTGTGGCTGGTTATTCAAATATGTATGTTTCGATCGACGAAATGAGATAATTCAGAAATTATTGAAATCGCAGTGTTACAAATAAAAAAAGGTTTAATAGGGACCTGTGTGGCGAGTAGGCTGTTTGGAATCAAAGGATCTTTGCGTCAAATGACGTTCAGCTATTCGTCTTTTTCACCTGGCAGGTTTTCGCCCTTAAGGGGTCATCTCACTTTAGACGCGAAAAAGGCTATTTTCATGATTTTATTCGATGGGTTAATTTTATGGATATTGACATCAAAGTTGTTACACTTAATAAATACACTTTCGAAATACATACAAAAATAATTTCATGTATTTATGTAACCCAAACAAACTTTAAGGGACTATACCAGTGTGAACGCTGAAAATGTGGGTGATTTTCGGGAATTTTTGGGAAAAAATGTACTCAATTAAATGTTTCAGAAAATGAAGAATATATTTGGCTATATTTGACCTATTTTACATAATTTTTTCATAGAAAAATATTGAGATCCAAGCGACTTATGCGCTGCCTTCGGAGGCGCCAAAAAAAAGTTCCTCCACTGCTGACATGATTCCGGCCGATTGAGTAGCCGAAACCGAAAAAGGAAAAAATGTAGTTAAACTGGACGGTATTTCCTGTACAATGACGTAGGATTTTCGAAAAATATCAAAATCTAACAAAGTGGCGTAGTTATGAAAAAAACGTCTGTTTTCTTGCCCATAAAATGGTCGTTTTTTTCAATGGCAAATTGTCGATTTTCATCCAATCAAAAATATCCTACGTCACTGTAGAGTAAATATATTCAAGAGTACTCAGTACAAATTTCAAGTCAATCGGATAATTGCTCTTTGAGGTACAATATCAGAAAATTTGAAAAATCTTATTTCGAGAAAAACGCGTTTAAAGATTTAAATATCGATTTTTACAAGATAAAATGATATTGATATAAATTAGATAAATGATAATGATATTCTTGAAAGTATAAACTGTCGAAAAAGGCAACAAAAAAATCGATTTTTTGAAAGTGTCAAACTGTTATAGACGCGTTATTAAATTTATTATAAATTTATTATATATTATTATATATAGATTATAGATTATATATTAAACGCGTTTTTCTCGAAACAACGTTTTTCGACGGCTTGTTGATAAAATCTTCGAAACTACTGAACCGATCCTTATGAAATTTTAACCACATATTCTTTACATCTATAGCTATAGCGCATATCAAGAATTTTTTTAAATTTTGATATTTACAATTTTTTTTTCCGAAAAACGGTGCGCAGACCTACAAAATTTTTTAGGCCATTTTTTAACTGCTATTTTCATCTATAAGTAGTGACTTCAAAGAATATTTTTTTTTTAAATGTATTTCGAAAGTGTATTTATTAAGTGTTACAACTTTCATATCAATATCTATAATATAAACCTGTCAAAAAAATTCATAGCCTTTTTTAGCGTCTAAAGTGAGAATACCCCTTAAAATATTACTGATCGATAAACATATTGCACCGGTCAACACAAATTTTTACTTAAGATTCTAAATGTCAAATTTTGATTTCTTCCACGAAACTAATAAAAGAAAAAATAGTTTTACCAGATAAAGTTTACTTTCGTTATTCAAACGTGCTGCTATCCGCTGCTTGTACTATCAACCAAAAACTTCAACACTTATTCATCAACGTAAAAAAGACGAAAGCAAACTTTACAAGTTACAAATGAAGATTTTGGTTATTATTCGATAGAGTTGAAATTTATTTATTGCCATACAAAATAAAAATACAATTTTAATGGTTGACCTGTGCTATAGTAGCGAACGTTTCGGAAAAAAATCGACCGTCCGTTTCATCGAGCCATGCAAGAGACGACGTAAAATTCGAATATTAACTGTTCCCAAACACGCGGGCAAGTTTAGTTATACAAAATGACGGTATTGCGAACACCAGAAAAATACAAATACCAATAACTGATTTTTTTTCTTCGTGATTTTGAAATTCGGAAATAAATTACTTTAATTGTGAGAATAAAAAATAAAAATTCGAAAAAATGGGGGAAATATTCGTTTCTCTTATAATATAATTCTTTCGTGGTTGACAGACTGCGATTTTGTGTGTGTCGTGTAACAAGATCGTATGTCTCTTCTAAAAGAGAGAGAGAGAGAGAGAGAGAGAGAGAGAGAGAGAGAGAGAGAGAGAGAGAGAAAAGTGAAATTCGAAAATAAATTACTTTAATTATGAGAATAAAAAATCAAAAATCAAAAAAATAGGGGGGTCAATTGAAATGTTTGTGTCACTTATAATATAATTCTTTCATGATGTTTGACAGACTGCGATTTTGTGTGCGTCATGCCACAAGATCGTATGTCTCTTCTGAAAGAGAGAGAGAGAGAGGGGGACAGAGAGAGAGAGAGAGAGAGAGAGAGAGAGAGAGAGAGAGAGAGAAACAAAAATGAGAATTGGCATTCGGAGCACAAAATTGTTTACCGTTTTCCCTGGTTGTTTTCTCGCGGCTCAGAACACGTTCAGGTTTCTTGAAGTTGCTTACGCTCGTGTAGTTTGTGCGGCCCGCGGTACTCTGGAAGCGAAGGTCCTTGCCCTAGCAAAGAGAGTTCAGGCATTCTTCACTTGTGACGCCCGCGAAGTGGCGGACGATCCGTTTCAACAGTTTATAATACCCGTGCACACAAGTTCGAAAAAAAATATTAACTGTCTTAAGGGAGGGCGCCGCCGTGACGCGCCGAAAAAGGTCGTTTTTCCGATTTTTTTTCTTGACTAGATTTTTTTTTAGTGTTTGAAAAAAAGTATGTTATTGAGCATACATTGAACTAATTTCGCGTAAATGTTTATTTAAAAAATTAAAAGATAACGTTATTGAAGTATAATAGAGGCTCTGTAAAAAAATGTGGTCCAACGGCTGGAAAACGAAAATAAAAAAGTTTTACAATCTATGTGAAAGTAGTTCTCGTGGTCGTAGCCGTTTTTCGAAAAAAAAAATTCACGAAATCCCGGGTGTTCAAAAAAAGAAGTGTAATGTTGGCGAAGTTTCGTCCTCATATTCGGGGGCTTAAAAAATAAAAAATAAAAATTCGGCTGCGCACAACGATATTGCAAGTACGGAATTTTTTTATTTTATTTTTTAAACTCCTGAATAATCGTGGCTAGAGTTATGCCTGCCAGGTCGCGAAATGTCGTTTCGAAAAAAAAACTTGACCGAACATTTTAGGATCCGTGAATCGTTGCCCTACCTGCTCTCACTGAATCGTCTGTAACTGGGTCAATTTTCAATATTATAACTTAACGGAGACATTGTCCTTGGAGTGCCATATTTCAGGTGTTTACATTTTATTTTTTTTAAAGGAAACGAGTAAAGCTTTTTGAGTGCGGTTTTTTTCTTGCTTTTATTCATGATATACAGAACGTTAAAAAATTTTTTTTTTTTTAATCCAAAATGGCGGCCGTTGCAGCTCCGCGAAAACAGGTCCTCAAATCGCGGGAGGTAAACGGCTGACATCACTGCCCCCTCTTTGTTGATCCGAAACACAAATTCAAAGCATATTATCAATCTGTGACCCTTTGGTCATGGAATGACGGATGGGTTTTTCGTTTAGTACAAATTTAGGAAAATGGCGGCAATTTAAAAAAAATCGAATTTTCGCGTTTTTTTCGCATAAAAAGATAAATAATAAATGCAAAAATGTATCTATCGAAAAAACGATCCGTCATTCCGTGAAGACATATTTTCTGAGTATGCTCTCCAAATTTCAGGTCGATATGTTAATTACAGCGGTCAGGAGAATGTCAGCCATTTTTAAAAACGTGTTTTCGAGAAAAACGCGTTTAAAGTTTTGTAATGTGTTTACACAAATGTGTTTATAATTACCGCTAATCGGCAATGCCTGGTCCATAGAGGCATCCCTCCTCTTCTTCTAGCTGCTCATGTTGAGCTCAATTTGATTTTTTGAAAATTTCAAGGACAAAGTCTCCCTTAACATTTTTTTCCACGTATTCTTGAATATGTATACCTACTTGGAGGAAATGAAAAAAATCGATTTTTTTACTCGCCTTGAAGCCTGGTGCCTGACGCATTAAAAAAGTTTTCCTTTCGTTGTGCTGACAATAAAAAAACCAATACATACGTCCAGCGTACTGATAACATATTTTACAGACTCAAAACGCTTATATTTTGAAAAAATGTTACGCGTTTCTTTCAACGTAGCAATAACTACAGTTTGAATAAATGCAATAACAAAATAAACGAATGAAATAAATCAAAATGTGATAGAATTATAATAATTAATTATTTCTATGTCTTCAACGCAGCTTCAATAACATCTGTATGTTATAAAAATATATGAAATATAATGATTGCAACAAATTGCCAAAAACATGTTTGCCAAAAATTTAAAAACTATCGCAAAAATAATTCCAACAAATAAAAGAAATAGGCTCATTCGATAATTTTATCGAATTAGCCTATTTCTTTTATTTATTGCAATTATTTTTGTGACATAAGTTGATATAGAAAATAATTATTATCAAGCGTTGTTTCGTTGCATCCAAATGAAAGCAACGAAATAAATCAGAAAAAAAAACGACTGATAATAATTACTTTCTATATGAATTGAGGTTGATATTTAAGGTTAATGCGAGGTTAAAAACTTCGAGGTTGAAAATTTGAGGTTAATACTTGCTTAAAGAAAAAAGGTCAAAAAAGTTAATGGTAATATTTGAGGTTAATAGGTTATTCTATATGAACTTAGGTTAATATAGAAAATAATCATTATCAGTCGTTTTATTTTCTGAACTTACCAAAGCAAAAATTGCAAACATTAATAGTCTCAAAGTGTGCATCGATGGAATCCAACGGTATTTTTAAACTTTCTTATTGTTATCAGTGTCGAAGATCACATTTTGTATATTTGGGTTGTAGATCGCTAAATAAGAAACCAAAAAAACGATTCTGGAATTTCTATAGCTCAAATCTGTCAAATAAAATTCGGGAAATTCAGTAACCAAATATTTCGTTGCATTCCAACGATGCAAACTTCGACATCATATGCATTGAATAAAAAATAAATACTCCAATGCAAAAAATCAATAGAAAAAATCTATAATAATTATTTCCCATATCAACTCATCGAGACGAATCACCGAATTAAGGCGTTACCCTCACTTGTAGCGCCAAAAAAAGGCCTTTTTCATGAATTTTTAAAAATAAAACTACGAAACTTTTTTAATCGATCAATATACCATCTTAAAGAACACATCTTGAAGAACTTTCAGTAATTTTTTTATTGAAAAATATTACATTGTTTAGTGGCAAATGGCCGTCAACGAAATAATGTTTTTATATACACGGTTTGCGGTGACCAACATTGCGGCGAAGTGGATCATCTGAAAAAAAAATGCGGATGGATTTAGTCAAATATAAGTATAAACTAGTCTTTAATCGAAGGATTTTAAAAAATATTCATTTTTCACAAAATGGCGGACAGTCAAAGTTAATGGTTCGATTTTAACGAAAAAACGGCCGTTTTTTGGCTATAAAACGGCAATTTTTTACGAAAAAGAAAATCGAACGATTAAAGACTACATTTTTATGTATTAAATAAGCCTGCAAAATTTCAAGAAGATCGGTTCATTAGTGTTCGAGTAATCTTGGTCACCGACTTCAGAAATGCCATTTTGAGAAAAACGCGTTTAAAGTTTCAATTTCAGTTTACACGAAGAAAATATTTTTTTTCGTAAACTTACATAGAGTCATCTATTCCGGGCCCATACAGAAGTATGGGCCCGGATACTTATACTTCAAAAAAATGCAATAAAAAAAATCGATTTTTTCAAAATCACAAGTGGGGGTAACCCCTTAAGGCAGAAAAAGCGCGACCAACAATTTACAATAACATCATGAATTTTTTCGTCTCGCTTTTATATATTGAACGATATTTCTGGAGCGTTGAAAATTGGCTGGGACCCAATTCCCAAGAACCCAACAATCGTACAGCCTAATCGAACGATACCGGTAATCGTCTCTGCTTTTTTTCGCCACGCGATTATTCGAGCCCCGAAGCTCCGAAAGCAACGTGAAATTTATACGGATCGGCCCGTAGAGAAAAAAATGTATGTAGCGCACAAAACAATTGAAACGTATGAACGTGCACGAGAACGTCTTCGTTCAATTGGGAATTATCGAGAGCGTGACCGGCGGAACAAGTTTCCCGTATGCTCGATGACAGATGCACGGTGCATTAAAATTGAATTATTGTCGTTTGCGGCATTCACTCGATTCACCTTTATCCGAGATTCTTCCTATTTACGTAAAATCGTTATAACTGCACTACCGGATCTCTGAGAAATAAATAATTCAATAAATTTTATCTACGATTATTATTATCATTGATATTATTTCTGACAGCGGCAATAATAATACTGCTGTATATTTTTTTGACATATTCCTAAATTATTTCGATTCAAAATTTAAAACGAAAAGAACAGTAATAACAATATTAATAATAATAGCGTATACGTTTCATTTTCGACGTATGTCGTGCTCTCTAAAATCTTCGTGTAACACGATATAAATTGACATCACGAATGATGATTTCATTTCTTTTTTTTTTCTTCACTACTGTCCTACTCTCGGCCCTACTCTCTACCATGCCGGTGTGTGGAGCCTCTCGTTTTCGTGACAGAATAATTTTCTCTCCCACAGCCAATTACACTTGTGCAACATCACGTGCACAATCTTCACGATGGTGAATTTAATTTTCCTTCCCCCTGTTTTTACTTCAATTTCTTCTTTTCTTTTTTTTCGCTCGGATGCATGTATAATTTCACGTGACTTTTTTTGGTTGCAGATCTTCAATTGGCCGCTGAACTGGGAAAGACGCTGCTCGAACGTAACAAGGAACTGGAGATCAGCCTAAAAAGTCATCAGAGTACGATCGAAGAACAGGCACAGGAAATCGAGGTGAGAATGCGCGATTTGCTTATGCCTGGTCAGTGTCAAAGGATCGAATCGGAAAAGTGCTTTTCGAAGTTATGAAATGCTTTATGAAATATTATTATTATGTTATATTTATTATTTTATTTATATTTATTTATTATTATATTATTATGAAAGATTATGAAATGTCAGGAAATGCTTTTTATTTCTAGCTTATATTTTTCTTCTTGATAGGCAGGAAAATTTAAGGTGTTAGGCCACTCCAGAGGCCGAAAATATAGGCTTTTAGGGAATCTTTTTCAGAAAAACTACAAAATAAATCGCGATTACAAAAAAGGGTGTTTATCATACATATCAGTGGGTGTATACAATAATTTTTTTGAAGTGACTAATTTCAAAATGGCGGCTGTGCAGCGTTTATCTCGAAACTGAATTTTTTAAGTTGGCCGGAAACATAACTCAGACAATTTTCGACCGATTCACTTGAAATGTTGAATATATCTTGAATTGTCTATGGAAGTACGTAGGATTGTAGGTTGAATTGTAAGGTTGTAGGATTGTAAGTTGAATTGTCTATGGAAGTACGTAGGATTTTTTTTAAATATTGCATAGTTCATTTGTTATTAACAATTATCTGACGATTTTTTCGGCAAATTTTTTACTTTCCAAAAATTTGCCTAAAAAATCGTCAGATAGTTGTTAATAACGAATGAACTATATAATATGAAAAAAAAACCCACGTACTTCCATAGACAATGTATTTTTCAAGATATATTCAACATTTCAAGTGAATCGGTTGAAAATGGTTTTCAAGTTGTTCTGAAAAAAATCCCCAAAACGCCTTTTTTTCGGCCTCTAGAATGGCCTAAGACCTTAAGTAGACGACAATATTTACGACTGAATTGATGAACGTGGAGGGACTTCATCATTTTTATAATTATTGTTTTTATCAATAGTGTAGTATATATATATATATATATTCATGAAAATAGCCTTTCATGAAAATTCATGAAAATAGCCTTTTTTAGCGTCTAAAGTGAGAAAACCCCTTTAAAAAAATCGAATGGTTCATTATTATCATTGCTATAAATAAAGGCATATGGGTCATTCCATGTCAAATCGACAAATTTTTTACCTGACCCCCTTTGATTTCGCTGAAAATTTTCTATCTTTTTCTACCCCCCGAAAGTTATTTTTCAGAATTTTTTCAAATTTTTTTTCCCGACTCAAAAAAAGTTATGAATTTTTGAAAAAAACCGCTCTTTTATTTTTAAATTGCCAGAACTTTTTCAAAAATTGACCGTTTGGGAACTTTTTTTTTTCAAAATTTTTGTTTTTAAATGTAGTTTTCGAAAAAAAATATGAAAAAATTTTCAGAATCCCAGATATATGAAATATTTTAGTTTTTTTGAAAAAACCGTAATTTTCTCAAAGTCCGACCGTTTTTTTTTTTTTTTTATTTTGCTCTAAAAATACTTCAACTAATTCTGCAATGATCCCCGTTAATCAAAAGATGTGACGACAATCGCTTCTAATTTTTTTTCTTGATTATAAAAAAATTTTTGTTGAATTTTTGCTGATTTTATATAACTTTGTTATGAAATTTTTTTTATTTCCTCGTGAAACCTCAAAAGTTAAAAAATAAAATTTTATTGGAGAATTTCAAGTGATTATCGTCCAAGAAATTGTTATTAAAAAAAAAAAATAATTTTTTTCTCTCATTGACGTTATTTTTTTACTCTTATGGACGTTTTTTTTTGGTACTGAAATATGACAACTTAACGTCATTTTGGTACTGAAACATGACAAAATAACGTCAATGAGAGAAAAAAATTTTTTTTTTTTTTAAAATAACAACTTCTTGGACGATAATCACTTGAAATTCTCCAATAAAATTTTATTTTACAACTTTTGAGGTTTCACGAGGAAATAAAAAAAATTTCATAACAAAGTTATATAAAATCAGCAAAAATTCAACAAAAATTTTTTTATAATCAAGAAAAAAAATTAGAAGCGATTGTCGTCACATCTTTTGATTAACGGGGATCATTGCAGAATTAGTTGAAGTATTTTTAGAGCAAAATAAAAAAAAAAAAAAACGGTCGGACTTTGAGAAAATTACGGTTTTTTCAAAAAAACTAAAACATTTCATATATCTGGGATTCTGAAAATTTTTTCATATTTTTTTTCGAAAACTACATTTAAAAACAAAAATTTTGAAAAAAAAGTTTCCAAACGGTCAATTTTTGAAAAAGTTCTGGCAATTTAAAAATAAAAGAGCGGTTTTTTTCAAAAATTCATAACTTTTTTTGAGTCGGGAAAAAAAATTTGAAAAAATTCTGAAAAATAACTTTCGGGGGGTAGAAAAAGATAGAAAATTTTCAGCGAAATCAAAGGGGGTCAGGTAAAAAATTTGTCGATTTGACATGGAATGACCCATATATATATATATTCGATTTTTTTTAAGGGGTCTTCTCACTTTAGACGCTAAAAAAGGCTATTTTCATGAATTTTTTTGATAGGTTGGTATTATAAATATTGATATAAAAGTTGTTACACTTAATAGATACACTTTATATTCTTTACAACTATAGCTATACCGCATATCAAGGATTTTTTTATTTTGATATTTGCTAATTTTTTGCCAAAAACGGTGAAAAACACTATTTTTGTTTTTTTTTCGAAAAATGTCCGCCATTTTGTTATTTTTGCATATATCAAAAATCGTATGATATGTGCTATAGCCATTAACATACTGAATCTATTCCGTTTGATTTTTTCGTTTCGGATGATCCATCTCCGAGATTTTATTAACAGCGCAGACCTACAATTTTTTAGGACATTTTTAACTACCATTTTCGTCTATAAATAGTGACTTAAATAAATATTTTTTTTTTAAATGTATTTCGAAAGTGTATTTATTAAGTGTACCAACTTTTATTCCAGTATTTATAATATAAACATATCAAAAAAATTAATGAAAATAGCCTTTTTTAGCGTCTAAAGTGCGAAGACCCCTTAAGTGTTGAGACTGCAATAAAAACAATCTTCTGTTTTGAATTCATGACGAAAATTATAAGGACATAAATCAATTCTAATTATTCGAATGTTCTCAATATCGCAAGAATGTTGAAATTACATCAGTTATTTTTACGGCAGCAATGATAGATAAATAATGGCCACCCGTTAACTTTCAACGATTGCCAATTATAATTATAATTGAGGTAGTATTCCTACGCGTGGACGTATTATGTACCGGGTGTCTCATTTCAATCTTATACCTGATTTATCTCGAAAAATACTGCTCCGATCGAGTATTGGGTATAATAAAACGTTTAGGGTTCAAAGAAGGACGTTAAAAAAAATTTTTAGTCCCCAAACCAAAATAGCGACGTTATACGGCCGACATGTTCAAAAAAAAATGGGCACATGACTTTATTCACTAAAAAATTTGTCAGGCCAAAATTAACAACTTTCGTAGGACATTTTTTTTATAACGTTCATGATTTCTAGGTTAGAACACCATTTTTTTACTATTTTAGCGCTGACACGGTTTGATTGCGTTTTTTGTGTTTGTTTGGGTTTGTTCGATAACCCAAACAAACTTACACCCACACACACGTACACTTACACTAGGGATGTTAAGGCGTTACCCCCACTTGTAGCGCAAAAAAAGGGCCTTTTTCATGAATTTTTTTAAAGAAAACTACAAAACTTTTTTAATCGATCAATATACCATCTTAAAGAACACATCTTGAAGAACTTTCAGTAATTTTTTTATTGAAAAATATTACATTGTTTAGTGGCAAATGGCCGTCAATGAAATAATGTTTTTATATACACGGTTTGCGGTGACCAACATTGCGGCGAAGTGGATCATCTGAAAAAAAAATGCGGATGGATTTAGTCAAATATAAGTATAAACTAGTCTTTAATCGAAGGATTTTAAAAAATATTCATTTTTCACAAAATGGCGGACAGTCAAAGTTAATGGTTCGATTTTAACGAAAAAAACGGCCATTTTTTTTTTCGAAAAAAAAAAACGAACGATTAAAGACTACATTTTTATGTATTAAATAAGCCTGCAAAATTTCAAGAAGATCGGTTCATTAGTGTTCGAGTAATCTTGGTCACCGACTTCAGAAATGCCATTTTGAGAAAAACGCGTTTAAAGTTTCAATTTCAGTTTACACGAAGAAAATATTTTTTTTTTGTAAACTTACATAGAGTCATCTATTCCGGGCCCATACAGAAGTATGGGCCCGGATACTTATACTTAAAAAAAATGCAATAAAAAAAATCGATTTTTTCAAAATCGCAATTGGGGGTAAAAATTTTACCTTATCGTGGTACGTTTTTGATAGCGCTAGAATAGAAAAAATAACGTTCTAACCAAAAAATTATGCACGTTATCAAAAAAATTTGCCTACAAAAGTTGTCAGTTTTTGCCTGACAATTTTTCTGGTGAAAAAAGTCGTGGTCCCATGTTTTGAAGCATGTCGGCCGTCTTAATGTCGACATTTTGAATTTTCGACCAAAAAACATTTTTTTTAACCCTAAAAGTTTTATTATACTGAATACTTGATCGCAGCAGAATTTTTTCGAGATAAATCAGGTGTAAGATCAAAATGGGACACCCGTTGTAGTATGTTTTTTGGAATTCCGATATGATGTTTCAATCGATTATGATCGCCGTTTGCAGTCGAAAAACATCTGATGCAATTAGCGAGCATAACGTAGCTCTGCACCATAACCTAACCTTTTACATCAATGAGTCCCGGCTGCCAACTTTGAGCAACGCAAACGTTGCCAGGTGCTTGTTGAAAATTCCATTATATTATTTATAGAGTTTAACAATGGATCGTGTGTCAATAACATGTTCAATTATAATTTTATCCGTAGTATTAATTCCGCTAAAGTAAATCAGGGCTATTCGAATAAGATTTCGACAGATTTGGTGCACCGTTTTTTAGTCCGTTTTTATGGTAAAACTGTTTTTGTGAATATCACGGAGACTACTCCAGAGTCGTTTAGGATCTGATTTTTCAGTTTTTATTAGTTATTATGCAATAAATAAAACATTTGCCACAAATTTGGTACATTAGAGTTGACAATACGAATATTCTGCACAAGTTATCGGAGACTTTGTCCTTGGAGTGCCATATTTCAGGTGTTTACATTTTATTTTTTTTAAAGGAAACGAGTAAAGCTTTTTGAGTGCGGTTTTTTTCTTGCTTTTATTCATGATATCCAGAACGTTAAAAAAAAATTTTTTGAAAAAAAAACCAAAATGGCGGCCGTTGCAGCTCCGCGAAAACAGGTCCTCAAATCGCGGGAGGTAAACGGCTGACATCACTGCCCCCTCTTTGTTGATCTGATACACAAATTTAAAGCATATTATCAATCTGTGACCCTTTGGTCATGGAATGACGGATGGGTTTTTCGTTAAGTACAAATTTCGGAAAATGGCGGCAATTTAAAAAAAAAACGAATTTTCGCGTTTTCTTTTTGCATAAAAAGATAAATAATAAATGCAAAAATGTATCTATCGAAAAAACGATCCGTCATTCCGTGAAGACATATTTTCTGAGTATGCTCTCCAAATTTCAGGTCGATATGTTAATTACAGCGGTCAGGAGAATGTCAGCCATTTTTAAAAACGTGTTTTCGAGAAAAACGCGTTTAAAGTTTTGTAATGTGTTTACACAAATGTGTTTATAATTACCGCTAATCGGCAATGCCTGGTCCATAGAGGCATCCCTCCTCTTCCTCTAGCTGCTCATGTTGAGCTCAAATTGATTTTTTGAAAATTTCAAGGACAAAGTCTCCCTTAACATAAATCAGAACGACTGTGGGTAACATAAATTTAGTCTCTTTGTTGATGCTGAATAACTAGTCGTACCTCCTTAAGGCGTCTGGCCACCTTGGCCGATCGAAAAATGGGTATATTTAAAAAAAAAATAAACTCGAAGTATAGGCCGGAATATTTTTATTTTTTTACACAACATCAGAAAGGGCTTTAAGAATAACGTTAATAAATTTCCGTTCAAAATGTTAAAAAATGGAGCCATTATGCACATTATCTGACGATTTTTTAGGCAAATTTTTGAAAAGTGAAACATATAAACAAATATATTCAACATTTCAAGTGGATCGGTTGAACATTGTCTCAGTTATGTTTCCGGCCAACTTAAAAAATGCAGTTTTGAGATAAACGCTGCACAGCCGCCATTTTGAAATTAATCGCTTTAAAAAATTATGGTATACAGTCACTGATATGCATGATAAACACCCTTTTTTATAATCTCGATTTATTTTGTAATTTTTCTAAAAAAAAAATCCCCCAAAAAGCCTATTTTTTCGGCCTCTGGAGTGGCCTAAGGCCTTAAAGAAACCCGATCATCCCTCATTTATACATCTAATGGACCCGCTCTCACAATCAGTTTACTCATTGACTGCAATCGGCGATTCTATTATGGGATTGAAAAAATAAGTGTACTCGTGTCACAATGTTCTTACGCATTCGAACCCAAATAATTATAACAAGCCAATACGAGGGGGGACCCAAAAAAAACGGGAATTTCGTCATAACTTCTTTATTTCTCAATATTTTTACACCAAATTTTGATCACCTTCTAAGTATTCGCCATTGACCACAACGCACTTCTCCAAACGATTCTTCCATTGTTCAAAACAGTTTTTAAATTCACTCATCGGGATGTCCTTTAAGCCTTCCAGCGATTTTTGTTTCACCTCCTCCACAGTGGCAAAACGCTTTCCTTTCATATTCCTTTTGAGTCTGGGGAACAAAAAGAAGTCACAGGGGGCTAGATCCGGTGAGTATGGGGGGTGGACAATCGGTGTCATGGCGTTTTTGGTCAAAAATTGCTTCACGGAAAGGGCGGTCTCGGCCGGCGCGTTGTCATGATGGAAGAACCAATTTGGCTGCAACCCTTCTCATGTGCAAATCTTCGGATAAAATTCTCTGAATTGAACTCCATGACATTCCCGACATCTCACAGAGTTGATCAATGGTTCGGCGACGGTCTTCACGAACGAGGGCATTGATTTTGTCGACGTTTTCATCAGTTCTTGACGTTGAGGGGCGTCCTGAACGAGGTTGGTCTTCAATAGACATTTCTCCATTTTTAAAACGTGAAAACCAATCGTAAACTCTGGTTTTACTTAAGGCCGTATGCCCATAAGCAGTCTTAAGCATTACAATAGTTTCCGCGGCCGATTTCCCCAACAGGAAATTTCACAGCCGCGCGTTGTTCTCGGCAATCTGCCATTACGCTTTCGCCGAAATGTAAACAGTTGTTTTACTAAAAAAAATCTTACAGCCGAACCGATGCACTCACAGCGACACAACTTTGCACACTGACACAGGTGGCGTGACACTAACGGACATGTGGTCAAAGAATAGGTTCCCCCACTCTCCCTCCCCACCACAGCGTAATTCCCGGAACTTATGGGTCCCCCCTCGTAGAAGAACTCTAGAAGCGCACGAAGAAAGAGACGTCGATCATTATTGTTCCGTCACCAGACGCTCCCTACTTTCGTTCGGGAAATTAGATTAATTAGTCTTCTCCACTAAGCCATGTCAAAAGAAGAAAAAAAGAAGCCTCTATACGAGTGGCTCCCGTGGCTGGAATACAAGCGGCAAATATAATGCACACTTTCCCGTATAACATACTCGATTGTATAATTTGTTGAGAAGTTACGCGATACTTATTGCGTCACTGTTAAAAGCAAAGCAGCACGAAGTATCCCAAACTTCCGGTTTGCTTATTTACGACGACGATTTTTTTTTCACGTGCCGAATTATTCTCATCAGGTCACAATTCTTTCATAAGCCCACGAGGAAAATATCTTCCTCCAGCCAATTCGTTTTTGTCGATGTAAAAATAATTATGGAAGCGTCAGTAAAAAAAACAGGAAGAAATAGAACAATGTGCGCATTTCTTCCGCAGTACACGAAAAAACAAACGGCCGCCCTCAGAGAAGTGAACAACTCGAGGCTGAAAATTTACGAGCAGTTGGAGGTCAGTATTCAGGATCTGGAACGTGCCAATCGTCGTCTAGTCGTCGAGAACAGCAGCGACAAAAAGCTCATAAAAAGGTAACGCAGTTGCAAAATTAAGTGAACCACCTCAAAGAACGATTAGAACGATTATTCATTCAATATTTAATAACACTAATTAGGATAACAGCTTTGAGAACAAAAACGTTTCTTGCAAACGACTTTATTTTCCCGTCGCTGTAAAAAAACAATCATTTTCATCCACTCGACAACTGCCATCGATTTGCCGAAATTCAGGAACACGAAAAAATCCCTGTTACGAAATCAAACGGATTCATAGAAAACTATTCTTCCAATCGTCAAAAATCGACATTCATCCTGGTGTTACACGGTTTTCAATTTTTATTAATTTTTCGTCCCTGGTCGTTGTCTTTCCCATTTAATTCCACGAACAGTCAGAGCTTGACGATCGAGAATCTCGAGGCGAAATCGGAGGAACTCCATAAGAAGATAGAAGATTTGAAAGCCCGCTGTGAGAAACTTGAGCGCCAACAGACACCGAATCAAACATGCGACGGCGAGTCACAGTCGTTGCCGACCTGGAAAACTTCGGTTTTGCAAGACAGCAGCATAAAACGAGTGAGTTGACGCGGAATACTTGGTTTTTTTAAATATCTCTCCACATTTTTTTCCACCGATCGCGAAAAGCGATCGTTCAGAATTAAATTTGGGAATGGGTGAGCATACGAAATAGAATTACAGGTTTACTACTTATACGTGATTGGACGTTGTTTGGCTGGTGCGAAAGCGCTTCGCTTGAAGCCATCTAGGGGATTGATGGCGAATCTCAGATGTTGTATGTAAAGAGTGTCTCAAAATGACCTGACATTTTAAATTGCGCGCCATTTTTGTTGTGGTCAACATAAAGTACTAAACTTTGACAACTGGCATCAGGAAGTATTGAGGTTTAGTCGCGGAGATTTACACGGTCGAGCAACGCATAGAAATTGTTATTTGCTGCATTGTTACTGCATAGTTATTGCAGACGAAGTTTCATGGTCGTGTTATCTCGCGCCGTGGCGATGTCAATTGGCCACCAAGATCGTGCGATTTTACGCCATTGGACTTCTTTCTTTGGGCTTTTCTGAAAGGAAAAGTGTATGCCAATGATCCACAGACCATTCCGGAGCTCAAGGAAGCAATTGGACGCACCATTAATGAAATTAGTCCGCAATTATGCCAAAATGTTATTGAAAATTTCGTCAAAAGAGCAGAAACGTTTGCAAACAGGGGCGAGGCGGCCATTTATCGGATATAGTGTTCCACACATAACCTCCATGTGTGTACCTTATATTAAAATATACGTGTTCGTACTTCAGGAGCAATGTATGATATGGAGATATGGAGAATGGGAGAAATAAGCTTTCTTGAAAGAATACAGAGTAGGTACTGTAAAATGGCGTTAGGAGTGAACAAAACAACTCCAAGCTATTGGGAGTACAAATAAGTCTCCGCCGTTTGATAAAAGGTGACCCCACCAGGAGGTTATGGTTGAAATTGTCAGATGCAAAACGTCATCATAAGGTTGGACATCTGGCAAGACCATAACCTTGAAATATTAGCGATTTTGTATCAACGTCATATCATAAAACGGATATGCGAGTATTTCAGGGAAATAGAGGAAGTGTGCAGAAAGATGTGCAAGGAGGAAGGGGAAGGAGAAAGAGATGAAGGGGAGGCGTTACCCCCACTTGTAGCGCAAAAAAAGGCCTTTTTCATGAATTTTTTAAAAGAAAACTACAAAACTTTTTTAATCGATCAATATACCATCTTAAAGAACACATCTTGAAGAACTTTCAGTAATTTTTTTATTGAAAAATATTACATTGTTTAGTGGCAAATGGCCGTCAATGAAATAATGTTTTTATATACACGGTTTGCGGTGACCAACATGGCGGGGAAGTGGATCTGAAAAAAAATGCGGATGGATTTAGTCAAATATAAGTATAAACTAGTCTTTAATCGAAGGATTTTAAAAAATATTCATTTTTCACAAAATGGCGGACTGTCAAAGTTAATGGTTCGATTTTAACGAAAAAAACGGCCGTTTTTTGGCTATAAAACGGCCATTTTTTTTCGAAAAAAAATCGAACGATTAAAGACTACATTTTTATGTATTAAATAAGCCTGCAAAATTTCAAGAAGATCGGTTCATTAGTGTTCGAGTAATCTTGGTCACCGACTTCAGAAATGCCATTTTGAGAAAAACGCGTTTAAAGTTTCAATTTCAGTTTACACGAAGAAAATATTTTTTTTTGTAAACTTACATAGAGTCATCTATTCCATACAGAAGTATGGGCCCGGATACTTATACTTCAAAAAAATGCAATAAAAAAAAATCGATTTTTTCAAAATCGCAAGTGGGGTTAACCCCTTAAACTAAGAAAAGGAGAAAAGTTTGATAATGACAAGGGAAAGAGTACGCAGAGTGGAAAATAAGTTAAAGCAAAATGTAAGAGAGAACAATTGCATTTCGTAAAAAACTTGTTCAAAAAGTTGTGCAAATAAAACTCGATTTGATTGAAATATTCGCACTTTTGAAATAAATACGTTTTATTAAGAAATTAAAATGTCAGCTCATTTTGAGACATCCTATGTGTGTGTGTTTGTGTGTTTGTGTGTGCGTGCGTGCGTGCGTGCGTGTGTGTGTGTGTGTGTGTGTGTGTGTGTGTGTGTGTGTGTGTGTGTGTGTGTGTGTGTACACACATATATACCGGGTGTCCCATTTTAATCGTATGCCTGATTTATTTCTAAACATACTGCTCCGATCAAGTATTGAGTATAGCGAAACTTTTAGAATTCGAAGGGGAACTTTCAATAAACAATTTTTTTGGTCCAAAATTCAAAATGGCGACGTTAAGATGGCCGACATATTACAAAAATGGCAACATGACTTTTATCACCAAAAAAATTGTAAGATCAAAGCAAACCCAAACAAACTCACGCACACCCGAAGACTTACACTTAGGATGTTAAAAACTTTACCTCCTTGTGGTACATCCTGGATAGCGCGAAAATAGTTAAAAATAGTGTTTTAACCTAAAATTATGGACTTTATAAAAAAAGAATCCTACAAAGGTTGTTAATTTTGACTTGACCATTTTTTTAGTGAAAAAAGTCATGTTGCCATTTTAGAAAAACATTCCGGCCATCTTAACGTCGCCATGTTGAATTTTGGAATTAAAAAAATATTTTTGAACGTCTGCCTTTGAACCCTAGAAGTTTCACTATACTCAATACTTGATCGGAGCCGTGTTTTTCGAGACAAATAAGGTGTAACATTAAAATCGGACACCCGCTATATATATATATATATATATATCTCCTGAAATTGTTTTGGAATTGCGTAAATTTATTTCCGTTCTTTTTCACCAAACACAAATAATTGTTGGACCAATAAAAGATCGATTGAATTCGATGTTATTGCGAATTCGCGCAGGTCGCTGCAAGAAGTCCACCGAAGCTCGCACAAGACAGCGCAGTCGAGACGTGCACTGCTGCTCGACAGCTGGCGAATACGAACGTCGAGGACGAAGAAGTCACCGAACTGTTGAGGCAGTTGCACGAGTCCCGGAATCAACGGGCTCGCGAACAGGCCCGCGTTGCCGAACTTACAGAACAACTAGCAGCGGTCATACAGGAGAACGCGTCGCTCGAGGATCAATTAGGCGTGTGGCGCAACAAGGCGCAGGACATGAAGAACTTGCAGGACGAAATTAATACCCTCGAGGAAGTCAGGTGAGCTGTCGAATTAAATATATATATACAGGGTGGCCGGAACATTGATGTCCAAAAATAAAATTTAGGTCCCTTGTATCCTGGGGTATCCGAATCACCCCCATGTATGTTTCGCGAGTTTTCATAGTTTTCTAGTTGTGAATTTTTTTCTGAATTTTTGAGAATTTCCGACCTGACCAATTTAAAAAAAAAAAAAACTAAAAAAAGTACAAGACTTTGTCGAGATTTTTTTTGCAACTGAATCTTTATGAGCAGTACTTTTATACGTAAAATAATCAACTTCGTAACTGTGATGAAAGTTATGAAAATGTTGGTCTAAAGTGAAAAATTTACGTTCGGTAAATTATGACTCAAATTTTCAACTTTAAATTAAAAATCTAAACAGGTGACTTCATGATTCCTAATTAGGCCTCAAGAATGCGCCAGACTCTCAGCTTTCGTGATCATTAAAAAAAAGTGGTACTTAATAGGGCTACTTTGGCTAAAAATGGCCTTCAAAGATAGCGAGTTGGAAAATTCTGAAAATTAGCCATCTGATTGAAAAAAAAATTTGGCCATTTTTTCATTCCTAAGGTTATTTAGTTTGTTAACTAACCAAAAATGACGGCAGGAAAGCTAAGATTTAAACATTTGGAGGTTTTTTTTTTTAGTTTAATTTAAGTTTGTTGAATTTTGCGCGATCCGTTCTCGTGGATCAGGTAAAAGAGTTGCGCCCTCGTTTACAACCCGTAAACGAGGGCGCAACTCTTTAAGGTAGGATTCTACTTTGAAACCATGAAAAAAAACGCTATATTCGTGAATTTTTTCTGAGAATACTATTAAAGATATCGATATGGGGTTTAAACTATTCAATAAATACACTCTTTAAATACATAAAAAAATTTTTAAATGTATTTTATTCATTTTTTGTACACGTAAAATATGTTTAAAGCCAACGCCTCGAAAAGCATGTACCGTTGCCGTGGTCGTGAAATCTTCCCGACGGATGGTCTGAAACAAAAAATCAAATAGTTTCATGTTCAGTATGTCTTCAGGAACCGACCTAACTAGAATATTTTATATACGTGCAAAATTAACAAAATGGCGGCTAAAATACGAAAAAAATGCGTTTTTTTGGGTCTTTTTTTGCAATAAAAAATAGTTCTAATCAAACTTTAAGTTGATAGTAGTTAGGTCGGTTGGTACACACATATAGAATATGTGTTCCAAATTTCATAAGGATCGGTTCAGTACTTTTTGAGTTATCACGACCACGGTACTTGAAAATGTCGTTTCGAGAAAAACGCGTTTAAAGTTTTGGTGAGTGATAGGTAGGTGCTCAGGTAGGTGCGTTCGAAAGGCGAAAAAGGATAGTTAGACTGCTTGGAACTTTATAAAATTTTGACCGAACATTCTTGAACATATTTACTTTCGAATAATGGAACGAAAAAAAAAAATTTTCAAAGTTTCAAAGTAGAATCCTGCCTTAAGCTGCAATCATAATGGGCCGAGAGGATAAGATACCGAATTATTGCTATCTCTCTCACTCTCGGTGGCGACAGGGGCAGCGCGCAACCGAAGCCAACGCAAAACAAGATACTTTTTTTAATGATTATGAAAGCTGAGAGTCTGGCGCATTCTTGCGGCCTAATTAGGAACCATGAAGTCACCTGTTTAGATTCTTAATTTAAAGTTGACAATTTAAGTAATAATTTACCGAACGTAAATTTTTCACTTTAGACCAACATTTTCATAACTTTCTTCACAGTTACGAAGCTGATTATTTCATGCATAAAAGTACTACTCATGAAGATTCAGTTGCAAAAAAAATATCGACAGTCTTCAACTTTTTTTAAGATTTTTTTTTAATTGGTCAGTTCGAAAATTCTCAAAAATTCAGAAAAAAATTCATAACTCGAAAACTATGAAAAGTCGCGGAACATACATGGGGGTGATTCGAATACCCCACGATACGAGGGACCTAAATTTTATTTTTGGACGTCAATGTTCCGGCCACCCTGTATATATCTTCGCTATCTGCTACTCGCAGTCGTTTTTGTTAATTAAAAAGCTATATTTTTTTATTTGTACAATTTGCTTGTAGATTTACCTTTTTCTTGCTGCAGACGTTGGAATATTTTTAAACTATTCCATAAAATTTTGCATTGAAAGTGTATTTTCAATTTAATATTTAAACTTCGATTTAATATTGAAAACGTTGAATTTTACCGTTCGACTTTTTTTTATTCTCACTTCAGATGCTAAAAAAGGCTATTTTCATGAATTTTTTGATTGGTTTATATTATAGATATAGATGTAAAAGTTGTTACACTTAATAAATACACTTTCGAAATAAATTTTTAAAAAATTTAATGTATTTATGTAACCCAAACAAACTTTAAGCGGCTATACCTGTGTGAACGCTGAAAATTTGGGAAATTTTCGCGAATTTTTTGCAAAAAAAATTACTCAATTAAATGTTTCGGAAAATTGAGAATATATTTGGCTTTATTTGACCTATATTACATAACTTTTTCATAGAAAAATATTGAGATCCAAGCGACTTATGCGCTGCCTTCGAAAAAGGAAAAAAATGTCGTTAAACTGGAAGGTATTTCCTGTACAATGACGTAGGATTTTCGAAAAATATCAAAATCTAACAAAATGGCGTAGTTATGAAAAAAGTCTGTTTTCTTGCCTATAAAATGGTCGTTTTTTTCCAATGCCAAATCGTCAATTTTCATCCAATCGAAAATATCCTACGTTATTGTAGAGTTAATATATTCAAAAGTACTCAGTTCAAATTCCAAGTCAATCGGATAATTGCTCTTTGAGTTACAATGTCAGCAAATTTGAAAAATCTCATTTCGAGAAAAACGCGTTCAAAGATTTAACTATCGATTTTTGCAAGATAAAGTGATATTTACCATCAACACTGCTAATCAGCTTTATTTTTGAAAGTATAAACTGTCGAAAAAGGAAAAAAAATCGATTTTTTTAAAGTGTCACACTGGTACAGCCCCTTAAACGCGTTTTTCTCGAAGCAACGTTTTTCGACAGCTTGTTGATAAAATTTTCGAAACTACTGAACCAATCCTTATAAAATTTCAACCACATATTCTTTACAACTATAGCCTATAGCGCATATCAAGGTTGTTTTTAATTTTGATATTTGTTTTTTTTGCCGACAACGGTGAAAAAACACGTTTTTTTGTTTTTTTTTTCGAAAAATGTCCACCATTTTGTTATTTTTGTATATATAACAAATCGTATGATATGCACTATAGCCATTAACATACTGAATCTAAAGCCGTTTGATTTTTTGTTTCGAATGATGCATCTCCGAGATTTCATCAACAGCGCAGGCCTACAATTTTTTTAGGACATTTTGTTAACTAGCATTTTCGTCTATAAATATTGACTTGAACGAATTTTTTTTAAATGTATTTCGAAAGTGTATTTATTAAGTGTAACAACTTTTATATCAATATATATAATATGAACCTATCAAAAAAAATTCATGAAAATCGCCATATTTTAGCGTCTAAAGTGAGAAGACCCCTTAATAGTATAGTATTTATTTATCCATTCTTGCCTCTGGGGCTTAAGAATATTCCATCAAATTACAGCGGTTACATACTTTTCACTTATCCTACGCTTAAGTCTAGATATAATCTTGTCTTTGGTTTCTATTATTCTTTTTCTCTATTACTACATTTCCATTACAACTTATCGTCTTGGACCCTTTTTACTTCTTGTTTTCTCTTGTTCGCACCTTTTCCTCAAACTTTCTCACGTATTCACAGAATATGGACCTAATTTCTCTGTTTAACAGTTCGTTCCATCCTATCTGCTTCTTCGCTTCTATAAAGAGTTCTTCCACGCTCGTCCTTACATCTCTACTTATAATTTTTTGAAATGCCTCACATTGCTTTATATGCTCCAAATTCTCTTTTCCTTTCCCGCACAGTCGCCACGACGAGAAGACCCCTCAATATTTTATCGTTATTCGCGAGCTTAGATAAAGAAATAATGGTGCGATGTATGTCGTAATATTTGATACTAGAACTATATTGTATTTGAGTGAAAAAGCGGTTTTTAGGTAACATTCTATTAGGTATTTGTGTATAAAAGTACATAAACAATAATATAGTATTGTGCAAAAATATTTTGTAGTTAAGGGGTAGGCTACTGTGACGACCAAAAAATTAGGGTTATTTAAACAAATTAATTTTAAAGGAATAAGTAAGATGATTGAAAAATCGTTTGGGTCATTTATTTGTATGTACATTGACAAAATTGTGTTCCAAATTTCTTCTCATCGGGCACGGAAAATTGTTAATTGTTGACTATTCTTGCTCAATTAACTAATCATGACTAGTGCTCGTTTCATGTTTGTTATGAAATTATAATGTTTAAATTGTAAGATTGCTATATTAATTTTTATTTGAAAATGCAAAAAGTTATGTATTTTTTCGTATGCAGACAAGGTCACCTTTGCGGACGTTGCCTACGCGGCGTCGATCTCAGTACCCACGATGAGTTGTCAGTGATGCTCGATCAGGAAGAGGACGACGATTTAAGTATGGCCGAATCATTCGTCAACGATAGTCAACGCGAATCCGAGTCCTCGACACAGGTAAGCGACATCCATACATATTTTTCTAAAAATAAAAGAAAAACCCACTACCTCAAGATGAGAAAAACGCATGACCTTCATTCTTCCTTCACATTATTGTTTGCTGACTCATTGACGTTTTTGTGCCATTTTGATAATTTTGAAAAACATTTTTATCTCATTTTCTTCCTTTGCTTGCTTAAATATAGTGCCATGGTTGTTAATTATTGATAAAAAGGAGCCGGAGTTAACTTTTTTCAACATTTTGAACGAACCATTAATTGCTAAATTATTAATACGTGCCTTGATGAATCGAACGTGTACAATTTCTCAACCTGGTCTTTCTCGCTCCTACTCCACTCAACAACGAAAAAAAAGGTTTCATCGTAATCTTGCTACGATTCTGCACCCACTGTACAAATATTATAAAAATCCGTTGATCAACTGTCAAGAAAATTGTATCCAAAATTGCGAGGTGGAGAGCGCGAAAAATGTAAGCGAGTCCGCCATTTTCGTCGATCACAACGCCTCCACCGCTAGTTCTCGTTATCTTCACTTTCGAGAGTCAGACAACTAAAAAAAAGATGTAAAATATTAAGTCACTACGATCTTCCTTAATTTTTTTCGTGAACACGTAAAACTCAGGAAAAAATCACTAATTAATCGTGACTTTTGTTTCCTTCAGGAGAGCCTAAGTGCAAACCCTCGGGAAATCGCAGCTAACCAAAAAGCTCGTAGAAATATTTTCCTATTCATCTGGAATATGATTTTTAACGGGTGGAATCCGATAGACGAATTGTTTAATTTCGTTTTCCGTACGTTTAGTTACGTGAAGAATAGATTGATAGTGCCGATTGCTTTGTTGCCTTTTCGATTTCCGCGCTTTTTGCTCAAGAGAATATTTACGATAAGCCGTTATCGCAAAATATGGTAATACGTCCATATCGACGAAATTACGTTCAAAACATATGTACATAGCTCGTTCGTAATTCACTCATTATTCACTCATATATTTGCAAACGAAAAGCATTGAAGTCGAAATACAGGGAATACCAAAAAAAAAAAACAAAAAATGAAAAAAAGAAATGGACTGATAAACGTAATCTCAAGACTGTTAATAGCGCGTGTTTATGACGAATAGGACTGTACTCAATACGATTCAGAATTATTGTATACGCTTGAACAACATGGTTTTATCCATCTAATTAACAATTGATTCTTAGGTATACATTTTTATAATCGTTTGATCGTTGCGAAGTGATATTTTTTTGTAGTCCATCGAACTGACGTTTGTTAATTGAGTCGAGGTGTAAATAAGACTTTTCTATTAACTTGCTCTAATTGTTAACTCTGTTTCACGCGCGATAGGAATAGCCTTATTGGTCGTTTCGTAATTTTTTTTCATCATAGTAATCTAGGCTAATTTTAGACGAGGTGAAGGGGATGTCAGTGTTGATAGAAAAAAAAGAGGATTAACGAGTATATAATTATTTAACGAATCAACTTGATGGATAACTGATAAGGGTGTTGATTCATTTCGGGTGTGTCTTATTAACGATTTCATTCTTTCTGCTTTCTCACCATTCTCAAACATTACTTCTGTTATCAATATCATCTTTACTCGCTCTCTCATTGACATCGCAATCTCCCGCACGATTGATACATTACCATTCTAGCTTGTCTAGTCGCGTTATCGTGGAATATATATATACATACATACATATATATACATGTTTCTTTTTCATTCGTATTTATATTTTTTTATTAGTCATACGTTTTGTGTGTAATGTAAATGCCAGATTTATACGATTTTAAATAAAATGTTTTCATCACTGTAATGTTGGATTTTATTTTATCTAATGTCCTATAAATCTGGCGTTATCCTCCATCCATTCGATCTCATACTCTCCAAATTCCCCAATTTTTATTTGACCGTCATCGATCCCAAAAGAAAGAAAATGAATTTCCTCTCAAGAAGGCGCGTGCGGACAACAAAGTTACATTTTCTTGTTTCATAACATTTTACTTTAAGAGCAATCCATTTATTTTGGTCTCAAAATTACTGGCGGCTTTCGAGTAACAAGCATCGCCAAGCTTTACGATCATGGAATTTGCGCAAATCTTGTTTACGGATTAGTTATCGAACCATCCAATAGAGGATAACGGACGTCGAACCCTGACGATCGGAAAGTCGTGTTTGATTGGTCCGCAAAGTGGTGGGGGTAAGGTGGGCGAGGTCGCGCGTTGCTAACCTCAAATTGCGAAATAACTTTACTTCTCGCTGTATTTCTATTGCAGTAACGAGAGGAATCTTGCATTAGAGATGTCGGAAGGGCCGAAAAGTATCGATATATTTTTTAAATATCGATATTGATATCGATATATCGAAAAAAATTGATCGATATATCGATATATCGGTAAGATTTTGTAACAACACTAACGAAATCTAGTCCGTTTTGTAAAACAGATTGTGTTATCTCTGCCTAGTTCCATACCAATAAACACCAAACGACGGATGACATCCTTTCAGACAATCATGATAGTGATCTAAAGTTTTATATAAATCATATTCAGTTTTTTAAAACACTTCCATACCACACTGGACATGACTGCGCAAAACAAAACACTTGTTACTTGTGGATTCTGCAATGACGATTCACCAGTTGTGCTTGCGCAGCGTTGAATCAAAGAACATATATTACATGGAAGAACAGGTTCCGTGTTGATAGTTGGCACAGAAAATGTAGTATATAATTTCGCCGGTAGACTGCGCGGCGACGTATCGGTGTACCACACACAATCAAAGAACATTTATTCTTTGGATGATTCATGCACATTGATACAGGCAGCGCTTTAGGTGGCTGGGGTGATAACTAAGCATCTCCCCAAGAAATCGTGTCAGCGCTCCCATAAGGCTTGTACTTAGTGTACTTCTATGTAATATGTGTTTTGGTTGAATCGTTGATGTTTGGTTGAGACACAGATTATATAAATGACGTCCAAGTTTGAGGTTAGTTTTTTTTTATGCCGGTCACAGAGTAATTTTTTAACATGGCTAAAGTCACATATTCACAAATTACTGTGCCACCAGTGCCACCAACTTGTCTGTGCAGTTGGCAGCATCGCTAGTGGAGAGTTAATATACATACACGGGTCGGAGCGGCCTTAGTTCCAGTTTTGTCCACTTGGTCAGATAAGTTCGTGACAGTATAGTCAGTGGCGACAACGAGGTCGGTGTTGCCATTGGAAAAAATATCGTTTTTTATACGTTTTCGATACTTGATATTTTATATCGATATATCGATATATCGAAATACAATATATCGTCTGAAAATATCGATACATCGAACAAAAAATAACGATATATCGATACATCGATATTTTTTGCCAATCCTATCTTGCATTAAAAATGTCTGGCTGCGCAGTCTCAGACAGAAGCTACTTCTTTTTTTAAATTGACGATCCTTGTACTTTTGAAGGTTAAGAAATGCCCATGTGTACAAGTATCGTCTAGAGATGGCAACCTTGTGCCAAAGAAATAAGGGAGAAATAAGGAAGAGATGTTTCGGTGGTGGGGATTGGGTGAAACCGCGACGGAAGTGTGTCGTGCCAGCTGTCTTGAGGCGACACTTCTTATGACGTTTATGAGTATCTAATAGTAATTGCACGTTACGTAGCTTTGGTAGCTGGGAGAGACATATCGTCGACACATTCTAGCCGTTGCTGGGCCCATCCTGTCTATTTAGCATTGTATTTTTAATCGACAACTGAATAAATGGTCATAGTGATGAATCCATTGTTAGACATTTTTCGAAAAATATACCAATCCGAGATTCACCTCAAAATCTGTCGAAATTCATTTTTAACTATATCGGTCATTTGAAAGTGGCATAACAATAAATACTATAGAAGGGGAAGCTTTGAAAATCCTACACATCCAAACAAATGTCTGTTGTGCAGTAGTAGTAGTCGTCTGTTTGGGGTTGTTTGGGTTTCCCCTCTATGATAGTAATTGTTGTATAATATTGATCATAAGAATGTTGTCGGTATTTTATTTACGCATAAAGAGATCTTCACTATTTTGGCGATGCCGCTTCTTTATGTGTCGTACATATACAGGTAGGGAAATCCGATTGCTAAACAAGGACCAATGTAAACAATAAAAAGCAGATAACACGGTACAGTATCAGTTGCAGGTTTTGCACATACGCCACTACCAGTGAAAGTGGACTACTAAATTTTGAAGGCATTGTTAATGTTGAAATGTGAGCATCAGTATTTGAGTCAAACCTGATGCATAGTTTATGAGTTACGACCAACATCATAAAGCATAGTTGTTGCAAAAACGCAAAAGAAAAAAAAAGATCAATCTGACCCTTCACAAAAATCGTCACAACTCGGTCAACTTTTGGCATTTTTTCAAAATATCCGTCTTCTATATATATAAAAGAACATGTCCTGACTGATTCATCAACGCCGAGCCAAAACCGCTGAAGCTAATCACATGAAATTTGGACAGTAGGTTGCTTTTGTGACGCAAGCACCCACTAAGAAGAGATTTTCCGAAATTCAACCCTTAAGGGGAGAAAAGGGGTGGTAAACTTTGAATGGAAATTAAAAAAAAATCTTGCCGGATTTACTCGAAATTTGGTATTCGTGCTTCTTGACATAATTGATGAAACACGTATTTCAGTGTTTTTATAAATTCGACCCCTAGGATGAGAAAGAGGGTGGCAAAGTTTATATGTAAAATTAAAAAGTCTGGTCGGAATTTTTACTTGAAACGTAGTATTAAAGCTCTCCAACACAATTAATAAAACACGTATTTTAGCGTTTTTCAAAATATAACCTCTGAACGAAAGGGGGTGGCAAAGTTAGTACGGGAAATTAAAAAAATCGGATTAAATTTACTTGAAACTTTGTATTACTGCTCCTAGACACAATTAATAAAATTTCAGCGTTTCTGTACATTCAATCCTTAAGGGGAAAAGGAGTAGCATAATTTGTATGGTAAACGACATATCTGTTCAGATTTACTTGAAACTCAGTATTAATGCTCTTCAACACAATCCTACGTGTTCCTTAATTCAACACAACTCTACGCGAGCGAAGCCGCGAGTGGAAAGCTAGTTGCGAATAAAAGATAGAGGGTTAGACTACTGTGAAGACCTAAAAATCAGGGTTATTGAAGAAAAAATTGATTTTGAAGGAATAAGTACGATGATTGGAAAATTGTTTGGACATTTATTTTTATGTACACCAACAAAGTTGTATATCAAATTTTATATACAAAAATATTAATAATAAAAACCGTTATAAGCAATCTCGTGAAGGATCTTTGAACGTGAGGGACTGGACGGTGTACTTGATTTTGGCTAGCCGGTTGATTTGAAACGAAAAAAGAATCTTTTTAAATTAAAATAGATAATATTGGCTAAGACTTGACCAAGCTTTTTTTATCGTGTTTCAATCATAAAGTAAAAAAGTTGCATTTTTTCCGTTTTTCTAGGAAAAAATGAATCATTGATGTTAATAACTAATGAAAAAAATGTTAAGGTAGTCCTATCGGCAGGCTCCAATCCATAGGATTTTCATAATTTTTTTTTTTTGAGCTTCACTAAATTTATTAATAATCGTCTCTGTAAAATTTCAGGGTTAGTTATCGACCTAATTACAGAGAAAAAATATAAATATTGCGTGTTTTTGTGAAGGAATTCCGAGACGCGTACAAAAACGCAATTTCCGGTCGCTACAAAAGTGTATATAACAGTGGGAATCCGTCAGATACTTAAAAATAATTATATTTACATACTTAACACTTGTAGTAATCCAATTCTCTCAGAAAAATTACGCTTACTGACCTAATTTTTATGTAATATCAACTTTAATTTGAACTTCCGGTATTGGATTTATTACCACTTGCTACGATAAAGAGACGTGACAGCAAGGCAACAGCTGACTGTAGTCCTAACCTCATCTCACTCATTCGAATTTCCACACATATTTCATTTTTAACCGACATATTTCGCAGACACAAATTTTCCACTTTTAATTTGTACACTTTAATTTTCCAATTTTAAATTGTGAACCTTCATTGAGCAGTTTACACATGAAAAATGTTAGTTATAACAAATTAATTTTTTTGCATATGATAAAAATATAAATTGTACTGGTCTCAAGTACGAGCAGCGGTATGACTAGTGTGAAGCGATCGGACTACCTTAAGGTAGTACCTCCACAGAAGAGTTGAATTAAGAAATGGTTGAAATTTGACATATATGTTATTTAATACATTATCCAAACATCTGTGCAATTTGAATAAGTTTGACCACCCCAAACCTGAGATATTTACACTTAAAGTTGGCTTGGTTTACACGTAACAAATGCGTTATGATGGGCAACCAGAGCATCATTAATTTTACCGTCAAAACTAAAATTGAGAAATTGATCAAAAACGAGGATAAGCTAGAGTAAGATATCACGAATAATGTGAAAAAAAATGAGAATGATTCACCATCTAGTTTCCAAGATATAACCATGAAAAGCCCTCACAATTTTGGTGCAAAGCCTGGCAAAGCCTGTAAAAAAAACAATTGGGGCAAAGCCTCGACAGTCCCGGCAAAAAGTTGACGGGCAATGGTAAATCAAAAACACAATATAAAATATATTTTACGGCAATAAATGATATCCATCGTATTATCTACTAGAACCGAGTCAATATTGCGTAGTTTTTAATTTTATTTATTACTAATTAAACCAATAATCAATCTTTTAAACACGAACATGGTATGTAAACTTTTGGTTGAGATTTTCGCAGAGGAACTACCTTAAGAAGAAAAACGTTGGTCAAGACTAAACTATTGTTTTAACGGGAGGGTAGGGGTTTCAGCGTGAAGAAAAACACTTTTTTGCGATTTTTTTTTCATCTATATGGATAGAGTAAAATTATTGAAACCTTTTGTACATTGTTAAGTGTCATTTCAAGAACATTCCGTAAAAATATCCACAAACAAGCCGGTGACAAAGCTTTTCCACGAACGCCTTTGGAAAAACACTATTTGCGGTGTTCACTGTATCTCAGCTAGAAATTATCTGAAATCAAGTACCATTAAAATTCAGTCAAAGTATCATCAAATCCTCCCCCCACGGTCTTTGATATTCTTTTTTTCATTTCCAAATTTTTTGGTGGTCATGTAAAGTGAAAAGTGCTATTTTTCACGAAAAATTCCGCCATTTTGGGGGTGGAAAACCCCCTCAATGTAAAAAAAAATCTCAAACTAACCGTTGGGTAGGTATTTTATATGTAGAAAGTGTGTACCAAGTTTGAAATAAATCGGTCATGTAGTTTTCAAATGGCAGTGAACACGGACTTTGAAAAAGTGGTTTCGAGAAAAACGCGGCCTCGGCTCGTTTGTGGATATTTTCGCGTACAAATTTCACGGAATGTTCTTGAAATGACACTTAACAATGTACAAAAGGTTTCAATAAATTTACTCTATCCATAAAGATGGAAAAAATTCGCAAGTTTTTTTTTTCATGCCGAAACCCCTACCCTCCGCTCAATCACAGATTCCACTGTAGTCTCCCCCCTTATTACATTTCCCACCGTATTCCGCTAGTCATCCCCTAAACTATTATTACGCTGAATAAGTGTGCGAAATTCCAAGTCGTTTACCTTCAATCGATTCCTGCACCATACGTTAAACCCTCCTCTTCCCCTTGATTGGCCTCGAGTGCCAAACTCGCGTTTATTTTCCCACTTCGCCGAAAGAATCTCTTCAAAAATAACGTCAACCTTACGCGGATCCCTTAACGAGCGAAAACGTCTGTTTGCCAACAGGATACGAGCGGCAAGGTCTGCGAGCCGGACGAGTCGGATCCGAATCCGTACAGGGTGCTAGTGGAGAAGTACGAGGCGTTGCTGGAGGTCCAGAGGCATCCGGCGAGTCGTCGCAAGCCCAGCGGGCCGGCGGCGGCTTGCATGTCGCTGCAGGAAGAGCTCGAGATGTCCGGCGAGTTCAACAACTTCCAGACCGCCCCGTCCGATTACGAGACGCAGCATCAGCAGGACGCTACGAGGGCGACCAATCAAAACGGCGGTGCGGGACGTCGAGGTTTCGTCAAGAAGCCGTTCTCCGCCACGCCGACGGACTTCTCCGAGGCGGAAACATCATCTTCCGGATTCGCCGACGAGACGAGCAACAAATCGACCCAGACGGACGAGCGTCCGGGTTCGTTTCTTTGCTCGATAGCCGACGGCGAGGACTGCAAATTCAGCATCTACGACGACAACAGCCCGTTCGAGAGTCGCTTCCGCAAGACACCCGAGTATCGTCAACTCTTCAGCGAGATATTCGGCGTGCTGAAGCGCGCCGCGGAGGCCAAGGAGGACGGCGAGAAATTGCCACTTTTGGACAACTCGTCCAGCGCGCTCAAGTCCGTCAGCGGTCGCTGCGACGGCCGAGATTCTCCGCACCGCGACGATCTCAACAGCGAAGCGACCGACGACTGCCAGAGCGTCATGTCGTCGGTCGTGTCGTCCGTCGTCTCCGAGCCCGTTTTTCGCGTCCACACGCCCGAACTCGAGCGCCGAAAGATCGAGACGAGCCACGATGCTCCGGCGGTTCCGGAGAGCCCAAAAACTTCCGACCCAAGCTCAGCGTGGAGCAACGGAAAAACGAACGAAACGCCGCATCATCCGAGGAGTCATCATCAACCGAGGCGCCACCATCTCGATTATCTGTCGATAAACGTACAGGTCAGAAAGAAGAACGCGAAGAAAAATTGCGTCAAGAGAACGAGCGTCGAGAGATCAACGACACCGGATAATTCGACATCGCCACGAGCGGTCACCCCGAAGTCCAACAGCGGCGGCAGAAGAAACAAATTCAGACCGCTCACGAGCGCCGAACAGGCGGACGGTACAATCTGGAACGGCAACACGCTGCACATATTCTCAAGCAAAACTCGCGTCTCGCCTAGCCAAAACTCAGCCAACGTAAGTGCGTCATCCGCGGTTGCTGCGCCCGCCACCAGGCGCAGCACCGGCTCGTGCACGCGCAGCGCCAACGGCGGCGATCGGCACAACTCGAGCCTCGAGTACAAACCGAGCACCGCATCCGAGGAGGTCGCCAGACTCAGAAGACTCGAGATGTCCTACGCGGAAGCGCTCAGAATGCCAAACAAACCCAAAGCTCACAACAATCGTAGATACTAAACACCCATCCCCGATATCTCGGTTTTTTTAGCATCCGGATCTTCGAGGGACAAAAAGTCCGCGGGAACTTACGATTGGCCGCACCGCCGAATCGGTCGAAGGATATACACTCTTTTTTTATACGCCGGTATAACGGCTTTGTACGTGAACGTCTGTTTTTTTCTTCGCTTTCCTTTACGATTCGCGAGAAAAACAAAATTCGGGTGATACAGGTTGTGCTCGTTGGGTGTCGTCGTTTTGATACGAACAAGCGCGCATGCGCATAATGATGCGCAACTTCTCAATGAAACGAGCGCATCATCAATGGTCGTGTTTGTTGGGTCTCGTCGTTTTTATACGAACAAGTGCGCATGCGCACAATGATGCGCAATGAAACGAGTCATGCGCAAAACGAATGACTCGTTTCATTGCTCAGTTGCGCGTTGCGCATCATCGTGCGCATGCGCACTTGATCGTATCGAAATGATGAGACCCAACGAACGCGATCGATTGCGCATCATTGTGCGCATGCGCACTTGTTCGTATCAAAATGATGAGACCCAACGAACACGAGCACAGTTGATTGTGTAGATATTCTCGCGGCGTGGTAACACTTACGTTTCGGGCCACGAGCGATCGAGGGATGCGGACTAGTCAAATTAGCATCCAGTTGGGGGATCGTGTCGTTGACGTTGAAAGTAAACAATCGTTGCGTTTTCGGGAATGCTCGAAGAATCGTGTATCGCTGTTTCCTTCTGTTTTTTGGTGTGAAAAGCCAGCGATTTTCTTGATGTTTCGACTAATTTTAGCGTCGCACAATGTACGACAGGAAAGGGGGAAAATATTCGACGTGGGCACATATATAGCGTACATGGACTTTTTCAAACGACATATGTTTCGACGATCGTGTTGAAGTTTTTTTTTTTCAGTATTCGTAAAGTGCGTCGCGGCCTATACGATCGGCTGAAACGGGAGGGCCAAAAGAGAATCCTTGTACATAAGAAGCTATTGGATCGAGACGATAAAACGAGCGACATACATTTCTTTTTTTTTCCTCGTGCATATGTGCTTTCTGATATGAGAGTATACAACGCTTAGGAAAATCGCAGCTTCACGCTGTGTGAAGTTGCGTCGATATTCTTAGGCTAAGTTCCTGTTTCTTGTCTTTTTGTACCTTGTATATTTTGTTTTATTACGTTTACTTGTTTCACTTCTTTGTTCTTTTTTTTTCACGCGAATGCATGACGTTGGTAGATCTTGAGGACGCTGCTGACGTAAACAAAAGGAGAATGGAATGAAAAAAAAGAGGATACGAAAGGCTGGACAGACCGAGATACCGAGACTCGTTTGTATCGCGCGCAGAGCATGTAGCGTTGTTCTTCGTCCGCAACCCTCGAACCCTTACCCTCTTCCCCGTATCGGTGGTAAAGTAAGAAATAAAAAATTATTTATGTGCCATTTACTATAATCATCCAATTCGAATAATTACAACCTACCCTTGACCGTCGGCTTCGCGCAGGCAACGTCGAAAAAAGGACAAGGTCAGGCACCTCGTTAGGAATACTCGTCGTTTAACGTTATACCTCTAAGGGGAGGTACCTGAGTAAACCGCGAGAAAAACACGTAAACTTCGGGAATTTTTATCTCAAAAAGTAATGTTTCGATTGGATCCGGGTTTTTTTATTGGGAAATATGTACATTGAGGTATGTTTGGGAATTTTTTGAAATAAATTCGTTGACTGGAAGCGATTCAAACGCGATTATCTCGAAACATAGTTTTCAAAGTCGGTGCCAGATGTATCTCGAAAACGGCTCGTCCGATTTTGTCCAAATTTGGATACAATATTCTTCGATAGTTTTTCTCGTTCGCCACGTAGGGGTTTTTCATTTGATTAAACAATTGCTTTTTTATGCAATGTGTATGCAATCCAAAATCGTCGGAAATTGCGAACGAAAAACGAATGTTAAATTAAAACGGTCGCAATTCCGTCAAAAATGAAAATTTCAAAAAAATCCTACGTGGCGAACGAGAAAAACTATCGAAGAATATTGTATCCAAATTTGGACAAAATCGGACAAGCCGTTTTCGAGATACATCTGGCACCGACTTTGAAAACTGTTTCGAGATAATCGCGTTTGAATCGCTTCCAGTCAACGAATTTATTTTTAAAAATTCCTAAACATACCTCAATGTACATATTTTCCAATTTCAAGAACCCGGATCCAATCGAAACATTAGTTTTTGAGATAAAAATTCCCGAAGTTTACCTGTTTTTCTCGCCGTTTAGTCTGGTACCTCCCCTTAAGGCTATACCAGTGTAAACGCTGAAAATGTGGATGATTTTCGGGAATTTTTTGGAAGAAAAGTACTCAATTAAATATTTCGGAAAATTAAGAATATATTTGGCTATATTTGACCTATATTACATAATTTTTTCATAGAAAAATATTGAGATCCAAGCGACTTATGCGCTGAAAAAAAAGTTCCTCCACTTCTGACATGATTCCGGCCGATTGAGTAGGTGAAACCGAAAAAGGAAAAAAATGTCGTTAAACTGGAAGGTATTTCCTGTACAATGATGTAGGATTTTCGAAAAATATCGAAATCTAACAAAATGGCGTAGTTATGAAAAAAGTTTGTTTTCTTGCCTATAAAATGATCATTTTTTTCAATGCCAAATCGTCAATTTTCATCCAATCAAAAATATCCTACGTCATTGTAGAGTAAACATATTCAAGAGTACTCAGTTCAAATTTCAAGTCAATCGGATAATTGCTCTTTGGGTTACAATGTCACCAAATTTGAAAAATCTCATTTCGAGAAAAACGCGGTTAAGGATTTAACTATCGATTTTTGCATGATAAAATGATATTGATATACATGATATAAGTGATAATGATATTCTTGAAAGTATAAACTGTCGAAAAAGACAACAAAAAAATCGATTTTTTGAAAGTGTCACACTGGTATAGCCCCTTGAGAGGTTAGGCTACTGGGAAAATGACGAACGCTGGTTCGTCGCTTGAGCCAACTCAAATTGAAGAGGAATGCCCAAGATATGGCGCAGGAATCGCAGATTGGAGGTAAACCTGTGATTGCAACGATAGAACTGCTAGTCAAGCTTTCAAGAATTATGCCTAGTTGTAAAAGTCGAAAAATCACTTTTTTGAATATTATTATATTTTAACGGTATATCATCTTATAAATGTTTCCTAAAAACCTTCAAGGTGATCGGATCAAAATTGAAAGACTTATGGTGTCTCAAAATGACCTGACATTTTTTTATTGCGCGTAATTTTTTGTGGCGGACATAGAGTACTAATCTTTGACAACTGGTATCAGGAAGTATTGAGGTTTAGTCATCGTGCGTTTTGACGCCATTGGACTTCGTTGTTTGGGGTTTTCCGAAAGGAAAAGTGTATGCCAATGATCCACGGACCATTTCGGAGCTCAAGGAAGCAATTGGACGCAACATTAATGAAATTAGTCCGCAATTATGCCAAAATGTTATTGAAAATTTCGTCAAAAGAGTGAACGTTTGCAAACAGGGACGAGGCGGCCATTTATTGGATATTGTGTTCCACACATAACCTCCATGTTTGTACCTTATATGAAAATAAAAATATTCCCACTTTTGAAATAAATAATACGCTTTATTAATATATAAAAATGTCAGATCATTTTGAAACACCCTTTATTAGGACATTGAATGAGTTCTCGCTGTTTTCCAACAGATGGCGTTACCAGAACTGCGTGTGCATAGTTCAGGGGGCTGGCACCTCCTATCCCTTACCGTATATAAAAATGTTACGCTTTTTGACCGCTTTATTTAGTTCTACCTCTCTCGTGGCGCTAGTAGGTCACTGACAATATTCCTATTGCGCAGGCGCGAGGCCCGCACGGCGTACTTAACCACCCCGATGCCGAATACGACTATTTTGTCCTTTGGAGTTTAAGGCGCCTGGCCACCTTGGCCGATCGAAAAATGGGTATATTAAAAAGAAAAATAAACTCGAAAGTATGGGCCGGGAAATTTTTATTTTTTTTACACAACTTCAGAAAAGGCTTTAAGAATAACGTTAATAAATTTCCGTTTAAAATATTTAAAAATGGCGCCGTTATGCACATTGCCGCGGAGGCCCTCCGCACGATACGCGCGTCGTTGTCCCAGCTGTGACCCGGTCATGTCACATCAGAAAAAAAAATCAGCTCACTCGTGAGTAGTGTCGCTACAATGTAGCGTAGCGGTTTTTTTTCGACCATTGAAGAAATTATGGTGAGCCGAAGAAAAAAATTTGTATTTTTCACCGAAATTTTTCGAGCAAAAACAATAATAAAACAAAAACTAATCAAGTTATAGCAAAAATCCTACGTGACATTTTAGATAATGTATCTAAAAGTATTGTGTAAAAATTTGAAAGCAATCGGACCGATAGTTTACGATATTTCGATAGTACCAGTTCAAAAAATGTAGTTTCGAGATAACGCAGGACAGCTGCGTGAGCTAAACCGTGCGAGTTACAAACACGGATCGAACCGCACGGTCGACCGCCCGCAGCGGCTCAACCTTCATGCCGAAAAATAACTGTAACTTGGCCAATTTTGCGTTTTTCAATACGTACTATGGCTTAAATTGTTCTTAACAGTTCAGGCTTCAGTAAAAAAAAATGAAAAAAAAAAAATTATATGGTAGCCTGATGCCTTAAACCGCGGTGTAGAATTGATGAAATTACCGAAATTACTTATACTCGTGTGCTAATGCCGTGTGTTGTGCACGGTTGTACCTTAGGGTACCCGCGTAATCCTGAAAAGGTGCATTTTTCACCGTACTAGCCGATCCTCGCATTCGAAGCTATGAAAAGCTTCGAATTATGTGTGTGTGTATATATATACATAGACTTTGCGCGCGCATCAGGATTGTCGAGAACAACTAGCGCCACGAGTGGCAGAGTGGGACACTACAAACAGAGGATATTTTGCGTTGGGAAAATTCTGAAAGATGCCAGCCCCCTGGTGTAATTTAAGATGGTGACGCATCTATAAAGAAGTACTATAAGCAAGCTTGAAATTCATTGTATGTCATTTCGTCGAAGTGTAAATAACTTTTTCATAGTGTTAGCCATGTAAAATTTGGTGCCAAAGAAGAGTATTTGCGCATTTCACTGCACTACTTTATTCAAAAAAGATCTGCAGCTGAAGCACACAGAATTCTTGTTGAAACTTACGGCGACCATGCTCTGTCGGAAACAACATGCAGAGATTGGTTCAGACCAGCCCCCTGTACCAATTAGTGACACGTGGCTCTCGCAATGTCCGTCGCTTCTATTTTCAATCACTGCCCCGTGTGGCGCTAGTAGTCGTCTGCTCGATAACTATAATACCGGGTGTCCCTCACATCTCTGCCACCCGAAATAACTCGGTAATTATCGATATCACAAAAAAATGTTCCAGACAAAAGTTGTACGGTGTGAAGAGGGCCATCAAATGCGACCAATTTTTTTTTATTTCGGTGTCGGCGCTGGCGCACAGGGAAGGTTACCTCCACTTTTTTAAACGGAACGGTGCATTTTTTCAACCATCTTGCGGAGCACCTCAAGTCGCATAAAAAACAGGGGGTCAAAGTCGTTCAAGGTCATTCAAGGTCATCTATTGAAATGAAATACGAATCTAAATATCTCGGATCACTACCAAATATTTGGTGGTGATCCGAGATATTTAGATTTGTATCATCGACACTGACCTTGAACGACTTTGGCTATTTCGGGTGGCAAAGATACGAGGGACACCCTGTATATGTCGTATGATCTGTGAACCGGCCGAACGCACCAAACAATTCTCACTTTCCGAGTTCTTGGGGATTGTGAAAAATTGACCTTTTCTGGGTTTGATTTGTACCCTGAGGTACAACCAGGGACGATGCATGTCGTCATGATATCTAAAACAATTGACGGTCAGCGTCATTTGGTAATTATAATCCACACACAATACACAAGGTCATGGTAAACAAAAAAAATACACTTCACCGATCGCGGATTGATTTTTTTACATTTAAAACGTTTCGAAAATATTATTGTACTCACAAGCCACAAGTCACAACGCAACCGTAAAACGCGTAAAACTCCAAATACCCCGAAAATGTTGATTGCTATACCGAGTATGGAACGCGCATGCGTAAAAGAAGTCGAGCAGAGGACTGCCAGCGCCACGAAGTGGACTGTAGCGAAATTAAGGCGTCAGGCCACAGTAACGGGTATAAAATCATGCGCGAATTCAACAATTTTTTTGTATGAAAAAGTGATTCACTCATAAAATTAATTGCACATCTATTTAGTATGAATATCAAGCTGTTAGAAAATGTATATTTTTTTGCGATGTACAAAATGGCCGACTACTCGAAACTTCTCGAAACAGCTTTTTTCCAATTGGCGTGACAAATAGCTTCAACAATTTTCACTCGATTTACCTCAAATTTAAAAGTTACGTTCCTAATTGCATTTCGCAGAGAAGTACGTACGGAATTTCTGATTAATCGAAAACTTTTCATTTTATGAGCAGTTTATGAGCAGTTATAACGAAATTTTTCACTGATAATTCATTTCTCAAGTTCAAATACCCACAACTTTTGAATAAAACAATATTTTTCAAATTTCGTACGTACTTTTCTAGGTATTCTAATGTAGATTGACGAGAATTTTTATTTTTTGTTGTAGGTAAAAAATTGTGGATGCTAAATGTCACTCCGCGGAGCGCCTAAAAAAAGATAACAATAGAAAATATTAGTAGTCGGCCATTTTGTACATCGAAAAAAAAGTATATATTTTCTAACAGCTTGATATTCATACGAAATATCAGGTTGATAAAAAAGTTTTGTCGCAATAATTTCAATATAATTTATTTATTTATATATCTTATACAAAACATTTCTAATCAACAATATATTCGCCATCAGTTTCTATGACACTCGACCATCTAGTTGGCAACTCATTTATTCCCTTTGCCCAAAACTGCGGCGGCTAGAACTCAAAGAAATTTGAAATATCCCTTCTGAGATCGTCGACGTTTTCGAAAGTTTTGTTTCTCAAATATGCCTTCAAATGTCTGAACAAATGGTAGTCAAATGGCGCGATGTCGGGAGAGTATGGTGGATGAGGAACGGTATTCCAGTGAAGCTCAGTGATTGTTTTGTGGGTTTCCTTTGCGACATGGGGTCTCGCGTTGTCGTGGAGAAGGTGCACAGTCGCGCGTCTTGGCCGTTTTTTTCTTATAGCTTTTGCCGATTCCTGGAGATTTTCGATGTATCGTGTAGAGGAGATCTTCTTACCTACAGGGAGAAAATTGTGAAACAGCATTCCCTTTGCGTCCCAGAAACAGCACAACAAAAAGTTTTGTGAGTGACGATCAGATTTCGGTTGGTGTGGCGGTTTTTCTCCGATAGGAAGCCAGTAGGCTAAACGCGTTCTGTTATCATACAAGACCCAGCTTTCATCTCCCGTCACAAGATCTTCTAAAAACTCCTTGCGATGGTGGCGAATCAGGAGAGACTGGCAGATGGTCACGCGACAGTTCTTATTATCGTCGGTGAGACGGTATGGTATCCATTGAGCTAGAAGCTTCCCGTATCCCAAGTTGTGTAAGTGATTGACTATTGACGGTTGGGTGCAGCCAAGTTCTCTTGCTAGCTCGTGCGTACTTGCTTCCGGTTTTTCTTTGATGCAGCGGAGTAATGCTTCATCATCGATGGTCGACGGTCGTCCGGAACGTTCCTTATCTTCAAGGCTTGTGTCTCCAGATTTAAAACGATTGAACCAACGCTGGACTGTTCGATGAGAAACTACGTTCTCGCTGAATGCATCCTGTATATTTTTAGCAGTTGTGCTTGCGTTCGTGCCGCGCCGCCACTCGTAAAAAATGATCGCTCGAAGTTGCTCCTGCGCGATCGAAGCCATTTCTGTCCACTAGAACGCGCGCTCGCCCTTTTATACCCTATCACGCGGAAGAGTAGAAAACATTCTAGAATATTCTCGACATAGCTCGATGTCATATTACGTCAATACGTAGAAAGACATTTTTAAGATTTTTGCGACGAAACTTTTTTATCACCCTGATAGATGTGTAATTAATTTGATGAGTGAATCACTTTTTCATACGAAAAAACATTGTTAAATTCGCACATGATTTTGTACCCGTTACTGTGGCCTAACCCCTTAAACATCTCGGACAACACGCGAATAATTTATTGCCATAGGAATAGTACCCAGTGTCATGGGGCTGGTTTAAACGCTTCCAAAAGAATGATTTCGATGTGTTGAATTGGAGGAATCACTTTATGAAGACTTATGTTATACGCTAGCTGAACTTGGAGATCGTTAGAAGTTGACCACACAACACTTTCTAAACGTTTGAAAGCATTAGAAATGATTTTTTTTAAATAAAGCATTTTACAAAAAAAAAAACGAGATCTTATTCAGCATTCCAATAGTCTGATTCAAATGAAAAACTGCTTACCAATCGTCCGATGATCGTATATCTCAATGGTATTTCATCGAAAGGAGAAAAGGATTTAAAATTAGTTTAATTTAATTTGTTTGGTTTTTTTATTTTCTGTTTAATAGACACTTGTTCGTTAACGCGAATGAAAATTTAAACTTCGCTTCGCTGCGAATTTGTTTCGACTGTCGCTTCTGTGTGTTTCGTGTGGCATTTTCGATAGTGTCGCTTTCTCATTCTCTCTTTCTGTCGTCGTCACCATGCAATATTGGACTGGGCGATAGAAATGGCGGTGTATATGTATATGTATATGAATGCAGGGTGCAGTGGAAGGTGTTTGGATACGCGCGATCGGCGAATCGGAATCGAGGCTTGCGAAAATCGAGCAGCTGGTGCTGCTGCTCGTCGTCATCGTCGTCGAGCGTATACGATACACGCGCCGTGCATTGAGTCCGCCTCTTCGGTTCCTTGAAGTCGTTCGTGTTCGTATAATTATTTATAACTCATCGCTCGCGTTCCTTCGCGAACCCTCAGTTTGGTCGTAGCTTGACAACGATGTCGTCGAAGAGAGCGCGATGCACCGCTCCTAAACTCGGCTGGACGCAGCTCGAACTCGCGGTTCTTCTCGGCCTAGGTCGAACGGAACGAAAAACCATCAGCAGCGTAGATAGAAAGTAACGCAAATAAAGTTGGAAATTGGTTAGGATTTTCTTGTACTAACGAAAAACCAATATACTACGATATTCTACAATATCAAACAGGTAAAAGTTTGATGGTGGTGTATTTCATCTACAAATTGAGATCTTAAGGGGTGAGATGCAGTTAGAATTTTAAAAAAATCGATTTTTTTAAACATTTTCTTGAAGTATGTTTCGAAAATATTCCCTGAAAATTTCAAGTCAATCGATCGCAAACGATAATACCCGGGAAGGCAGAATGCTTCGAAGACAACAACAAATTGATATTTTGGAAGCTTCCACATCGGCAGAAGCCCTGTTGTATGGGCCAGGAATTGATGATTCGGTGTAAGTAATTTTTAATTAGTATTTCTATACATAAATCAAGTGTAAAATTGGAAAATTCTTTCGGAAATTTTCAAAAATTTATGACTCAAAAACTATGAACTTTAGCAAAATTTGATAAAAAATACTTTCGTTTTAAAATTGCCCAAAATGTTTTAACAAATAATTCATCCCGAAAAACTTGAATTTTTTGTAAAATTGTTTTGACAATTGGCTATAAACAATTGAATGCTCGACTTTTCGGCAAAAAAATGTGATATTCGGATTTAGCGGATTAAAATACATAAAAAAAGTTTAGCTTCATCCATCGAGCTCAACATTTTACGAACATATAATACCGTATCCACATCGAAAAACTTTAAACGCGATTTTCTCGAAACATTTTTTCGAAATGTTTTTTAAGTCGGCGGTCACTATAATTCAAAAACCACTCGATGCATTTTGACGAAATTTGGTGTGCTTATTGATAGCATTAAAAAATAGTCCGTAATCGAAGGATTTTCATTTTTGTTAAAAATTTATATTTTTTTAACAATAAACGAGCGATTTTTTGGTCGAAAATCGAAAGTTTACTGTCGAAAGCCGCCATTTTTTTAATTTTTGAAAAAAGCCTCGATTAAGGACTAGATTTATTATTAAACTAATGATTTTTTGGTTTTTTGATTTCAGATGATCCGGTAAAATTTTATGATGGTCACCGCAAAGCACTACATGCCAAAAGGGGTCCGACAAAGATGGCGAATATTTTTATGAACAATCAATATTTTTCTTTGAAAACTTGTAGAAGTTAAGTTCAAATATAACATAAAAAGTCTGTGTAACCACTTTTGGAAAACAAACTTAATTACTATAAAAAAAAATTATTGAAAATGCTCATTTTTTCACGCCTCTGACTGCAGCTCACCCCTTGAGAAGTTTTTTTATTGCAGTTTTGTAGCTTAGAGGCTTCACTGTAATTTTCCTCAAAGATTTTGGGTATGTACGATATCTGTGGACCTTAATTCTGACCACGCAGCTGTCATATTTGACCCAAAATAAGACTTTTTTCAACATCGGTAAAATTCGAAAATCGACTCTTAAGGGTCTCCAGATATCAATTTTTTTAAATTGCTTTGAAAATTCATTTAGTATCTGCAGAATATATTTCCCAAGTTTGAAGCCCAACAGAAAGTCCTAAAGGTCCCTAGGAAGTCACCGAAGTGATGCCCTCCAAAAGTACCGAGAGTAGGTGGACGAGCACGCACCCTTTGCGGCCTCTACCTTTTAATTTCTGAGCCAAACAAGTTTGCTAGTTTACTTTTTGAATAATAGGGGGCACTTCCGACGATGGTAAAGAAAAATTTGGCCTGTGTAACCGTCGTTTTTCGTTTTCACACAAACAGTTCACACAAAAAGAGAAAAATGCAGCCAAGATTAGTGATTTCCTAGAAGAAGGCTTGCTTTATGACCCTCGCATCGCAGATTAAGCTTGGGTAATTATAAATCACTCTAAACTCTACTTTTCAAGAACGAAAACTTCAATAGAGTTTTTCTCGAAACGTGTTTTTTTCCGTGCCGTGGAATGTAACTCAAAAAATAATGAACCAAATAACTTGAATTTTTTTATAAATATTCTTTAACTTATCGGCCTTTGCATAAACCAAAAACTTCGTAGAAATTGTTACAATAAATTTCATTTTTAACGATTTCTTTATTAAAAAAAAAGTGTTTTTTTTCTTTTGGTCCTCAAATTTTCAATTTTCTTTGTTGCTAAATTTAGGTTCATGCAAAGCGGAATAAGTTATTTTAATGAAAAAAATTGTTTCGTTGATTTCAGTTATCTATAAGGACCTGGGCGTTCCACGGCGCAAAGTCTAGGAGCCAAGTTCAAGCACCTCTAGCGCCGCCATTTTGTTTTTTTTCTCATGACATTTTTTTGTTTGTATTCATTTGAACGTCAATATTATTATGTAATTTGATTCATTGCAATAAATGCTCTCAATTTTTTGTAAAAAATTATTGAAGAACCTGTCGTCTGGAGGAGGTTCCCCCCTTAAGAGGGGTGAAACAAGGGTTTTAAAGTTTGTAGGAGACAACATATTTTTTTGTCAGATATGCTCGAAACATGGCGCAAATACACTAAAATACAAATAATTAAATACGTATTTCAGCAATTCCCAAAATTTAGCCTTTAAGGGGGTTAAACGGGGATTTTAACGTTTGCATGACACAACATATTTTTTTGTCAGATTTACTTGAAACTTGGCATAAATACACTAAAATACAAATAATTAAATACGTATTTCAGCAATTTCCAAAATTCAACCTTTAAGGGGGTTAAACTGGGGTGTTAACGTTTGTATGAGAAAACATATTTTTGACCAGAACCACTTGAAACTTACCAAATTAATTTTATATATACATTAAACTCTCCCTAACTCAACGCTCTCGGGACTAAATGTCCGTGGTACTAGAGAGAGTGGCCTGGTGGAGAGCCTCCCTCCACCGCAAGCTACTGAGCGACGTAGTGTGACGTCATATAGTTAGGTTAGGATAAATGTTCAAATGCCACAGTTATTTTTACTAGGTTATTTCAGATTGGAATAGTTTATTATTGTTTGCGAGTAAATAATTTTTGGACGAAACCATAATGAAATATTGTTTTCCAAAAGTGCATTGAACTTCAAAGCTTGAGGACGCAAAACTAGAGCGCTGATCGGAACTCCAGCCTTTCTCGGTTGTGTAAATCAAATCCACATTGCATTATCCAGATTTTTATCGACTGGATCGCGCATTCTTTCACTTTTTTCTCATATATCGCAAACATTGTCGACTATTTTGTCCATTTATTCAGAGCTACTTTCTGTTTTTTCCAGCCTCGAACCGTTGATTCCGCTACACCCACACTTTTGGCAATATCGTAAACTGATATTCCGTTCTCGATATTTTCGAATGCAGACTTTTTAATTGAAAGCGGTACACTTTTCGCTTTTCTCTTTTGGTTCATGTTCTTTATGACCATGGAGCCTAGATACCAGGAGGTTCAGCGAGGCCTTTCAACTCGTCCCCAAAACGGGAACAAGAAATGATGGCGCTGGGGTGTTCCGGCACCTATATGTATATAGATATACGCTAAACATGGGTGCGATTTAAGACAGATCACGGATGATGTACCTAACCCTCATTAGTGTCAAAGGATAACACCACTCCAGGATTTTGGAAAGACGTTTTCTTTCCTAAAAATACTTTGGTGTCATAAAAACAATATGCAATTGGTCCTGTAGCAATTTTTTTTATTCAAAGGTTCAATTACCGATTTGGCCGCAGCGCCTTGGAACGCGTGCTGAGTTGCTCGTACAACTTTAAACGCGTTTTTCTCGAAATCACTTTATTCGATCTCGGAAGACGGATTACTCGACCACCTTTGCCTGCATCGATTTGAAATTTTGATAGCAGCTTCACAATTATATTCTTTATGGGAGTACGTGGCCGTTTTTTGATTAAATGTAAACTTCTTTTTATAAACAATTTACTGCTTTTTTGGCAAAAAAATCGATTTATTTCCTTCAAAGTGCGCTATCTTTGCAAAATTTGAAAGCAAATTTCTAGGTAGTCTCATAACTAATAATATATAAATTATCATTTTTTTGGTTTTTGTTTCAGGTCTTATATTTCACGAGAAAACCGTTCTCCCGTGAAGCTATATGTAAAAAAAAACACGGTTTTCTAGATGGGCTGTATCGCCGCCATTCTGAGTTTGAGTTTGAGATCTTTTCTCGCTTTTGCGTTTTTTTTCCGAACCGTCATGAGGAAATTATGAATCGGCGGATATTTCGACGTTTGATGTCATGATCGGTCTGTCGTGAGGTTAGAAACTCATCCGATCACTTTCACCTCGTTGACCAATATATTACTATATATGTAGGTGCCGCTGCACCCCAGCACCATCACTTCGGGACATTTTCAGGGACGCTTTTTTCAGCGCCTTTGCATTGCCGCTGAACCTCCTGGTATCTAGGCTCCATGTTTATGACTTTTGGAATCACAAAGTGGAAGGTTAATACTGGAATTGAGGTTATGATTGGACCCCTCGCGCCTTTCCGTAAATAAAGGAAAGTGGGGGTAACGCTTCTCCGCACGTTGGGTTCTCACCAGAGAGGATTGAGGGGAAATGGCCTACTACAGAGAGTCGAGTTAAGGAGAGCTTACTGTAACACTATACAGTTGCATGCAAAAGTGTCCGGCCAAGTTAATTTTATGATGGAGTAACGTTTAAAGGATGCAAAATGGAAACATATCATTGTAGAGTTCTTTTATTATGCAATCGAAACGTGTTACTGAAAAATTATATATAACTATTCATAATTATTTATAACCAAAATAACAATTTTCGCTTTTTCATAACTATCCGGCCAAGTACGAATTACGCACCATATACAAAGAAAGACATACAATAACTCAAGAAAAAAAATTGAAAACGTTAATAAATGTAAGATTTTCATCAATACTTGGTAGCCATGCCCTTCGAAGCTATCACGGCAGCACATCGGTGAGGCATCGATTCAATAAGTTTGATGATTCTATCTTGAGAGATATTTTTCCACTCTTCTTGAACTTTTCCCCACAAAGCAGCTTTATTGGCACAATGTTCAGTTCCTACTCTTAGTTTTAACTCTTGCCATAAATGTTCTATGGGATTCAAGTCCGGAGATTGACTCGGCCACTCTCAAACTCGAATATTTTTCTTGCAAAAAAACCTGCTGAAGGAGCTGTCATGGATGTTTTGGATCATTATCTTGCTGAAAAATCCATCCTCGTGGCATATTCTGACGAGCATAAGGCAGCGTTTCTTTTAATATAATATCTCTATACATAGCAGAGTTCATAGTGCCTTCAATTTTAAAGATTGGACCGACGCCTTTCCAAGAGAATGCACCTCATAGCACAATGCTACCTCCACCGTGTTTCACAGTTGGTGTCTGATATCGCGAATCATTTCTAGTTCCTTTTGGTCGTCGAACGTACCTTATCCCATCATTTCCAAACAAATTAATTTTAGTTTTGTCTGAGAACAGCACTTTTTTCCAATCTTCAACAGTCCAGCTCTGGTATTTTTTCGCGAATTCTAATCTGGCCTTCTTATTTTTTTACGGATGAGCGGTTTTTTAACTCCAACACGTCCAAAAAGTCCCACTTCTGTCAGTCTACGTGAAACAGTACTTTGGCTAATGTCAGCCAAATTTTCTTCGCGTAATTCACGTGCGATGATTGCAGCATTCTTTTTTACGTCTGCGACAGCCTTTCTTTTGATCACTTTATCGACACGATTAGTCGTTTTCCTAGGTCTCCCAGGACAGTATTTGTCTTCTAGAGTACCTGTAGTCTTGAATTTATTTATTATATCGTTAACAGTCGATTTTCCAATCGCCAAAATTTTAGCTATTTCACGTTAAACTTTTCCTTCGTTGTGCAACTTGATAACCACTTTACGTACATCTAAAGACCTGCGTTTCGACATCTTGACTGAGTGTTACTGATCGTACAATGCAAAAGAAGCTCTCAATGTTTACATGATTTCGCGACGGATACCTAAACAAAGCGAAGGAAATTATGTCTTCTTGGAATTTGGCCGGACATTTATGAAGCAGCAAAACGTGTTATTTTTCTTGCAAATAATTGTTAATCGTTATGAACAATGATTGAATTACATATTTTGATTGCATAATAAAAGAACTTTACGATGATATATTTGTGTTTCCATTTTGCATCCTTTAAACGTTACTTAATCATAAAATTATATTTGGCCGGACACTTTTGCATGCAACTGCGTAGACAGTCAAGTAGTACTTTTAACCTATTAATTGTGTTTGTTTGGGTTTGTTTCGGTTGGCATGAATACACCAAACACACCCAAACAAATACGTGTTTAATTATTGGTATGGAGTGTACACTCCAATTGGCGAGATTTGGAATACAGATGCAGATCAAGAGACGCGGCAGAATCGTGGCGCAAAGTAATTGAAAAGAAATTATTTATACCGGAAATGATACGTACTCGGTGAGGCATCGGACGGCTGTTCCCGTGGGGTTGTTTTTGGGTCGTGGATTTACGAGAAGACACTTCATCGGATGACCGTCCAATTGTCTGTTGTGATAAGTCTCCACGGCTTTCGTAGCGTCCTTCAGCGTCTTGTAAATAACCTCGGCAGTGCCTGGTCTTACCAAACGCGACACGAGCAATTCCCCGACGTCCTCGAAAAGTTCCTGCGAAGTAATGAGAAGCGTGTTAAGGCGGGATATATATTTACAACGATAAAAAAATCGATTTCTTTTTGTTTTCTTTAAACGATCGAACTATATATGTAGAATATTTTCCCAAAGTTTCAAAGCGAAATTCGCAAAACTTCAAACGTTACAGCCCGTCAACGCTGTGCCTCACCGCTCGGATTCGGAGCGGGCGTGAACTTCAAACGCGTTTTTCTCAAAACTGCATTATCGAAATTGGCGTGCAGGATTACTCAAAAACTATTAAGCCGATTGAGTTGAAACTTGGTAGAAATATTGATAATATTGGTACCTTTTACTTGACGAGAATTGTTTTTGAAAAATTGTAGATAAAACTACTTTTGTAATTCACATTTTACAGAAATGTTGCGTGAAATGTTGATTTTTTTGGGTAAATGCGTGCCATTTTCTTAAATTTGCTTTTTATTAATTTTAATTACCGTCACATAGAAACTATACATATTCTAACTGAAAAAATGTTTGAATTTTTTTGCATGTGAAAGTTTACGGGAAGCTGGACTGCACGCCGATTCGCAAGTCCCGCGGCGACCTTGCTGTAACGCTCTGCCACAGCTGTGCCATTTTGATGATTAATGCATTTTTAAAAATTGCTCCGTATGCTTAAATATGCTTTCAAAGTATACCTACAGTTTCATATGTAGACTAATTATTTCTTAAGTTAAAAAATCCCTGAAAATTGCTTAATTTTTTCCCGTCTAAATGTATAGACACAGCACTTAAATTTCGAATATATTACAAAAAGAAGAATGGTATTTTCTCTCTCCGGCCATTCTCGGAACGACGAAAATAATGGAAAATGTCAAGAGTACGAAAATTAAGGGCAGGTTACCGTTCACGACGATCAAAAATTCGATTTCGTTTCGTTTTGTTTGTTTGTTCATAATTTGCATTCTCAAAGTGTTTAGAACACGTGGGTTTGTTTGTTTGGGTTGTCAAAAACAAGCATTAAATAAGATCTTGTATAACGTTGAACTTTAAGGGGCTATACCAGTATGACACTTAAAAAAAAAAACGATTTTTTCCCCTCTTTTGACAGTTTATACTTTCAAGAATATCCTGTAATTAGCAGTTTCTATGGTAAATATCATTTTATATTGCAAAAATCGATAGTTAAATCTTTAAGCGAGTTTTTCTCGAAATGAGATTTTTCAAATTTGCTGGCATTGTAACTCAAAGAGCAATTATCCGATTAACTTGAAATTTGAACTGAGTACTCTTGAATATATTTACTCTACAATGACGTAGGATATTTTTGATTGGATGATAATTGACGACTTGGCATTGAAAAAAACGACCATTTTATAGGCAAGAAAACAGACTTTTTTTTCATAACTACGCCATTTTGTTAGATTTTGATATTTTTCGAAAATTCTACGTCATTGTACAGGAAATACCTTCCAGTTCAACGACATTTTTTCTTTTTCGGTTTTGGCTACTCAATCGGCCGGAATCATGTCAGCAGTGGAAGAACTTTTTTTTTGGCGCCTCCGAAGGCAGCGCATAAGTCGCTTGGATCTCAAGATTTTTCTATGAAAAAATTATGTAATATAGGTCAAACATAGCAAAATATATTCTTAATTTTCCGAAACATTTAATTGAGTACTTTTCATTCAAAAAATTCCCGAAAATCACCCAAATTTTCAGCGTTCACACTGGTATAGCCCTTTAAATGCGTTTTTCTGGAAACAGCATTTCTTAGCACGCAAGGCGCTCTACAGCTTCAAATTCAGTCCGCGGGGCCATTGGGAAGTGATTTTTGTCAAAAATTGATTTAGAAACATTTTTTCGTCCGTTGAGGCAAAAAATTGGGATTTTTTATCAAACGGCTGCCATTTTGGGGTTTAGTTCCGAAAAGCCCATACCGCCGGTTAATTTGGAATTTCGTATACCCATGTATTTTGACTCGCTGATCACGAATATAATAGTGAAAATACCCGCAAATTTGATTTTCACGGTCAAAACTTACAAAAATTGTTTTTTACGTGGTTCTATTTTATTTTAATAAATGTTGATCTTAGAGAAAAATGTTTCCTACAAAAGGTGTAGCCTATAAAGAGATTGATCTTTTATGTTATATGCAGGTACTGTCTAAAACCATTCTGTTTCGAGAAAAATGGGATAATGCTCCAATAAGTAGATTTTGCTAAACTTCAATAGTTTCGATATTATCTACTTACACACTTTACCGCGGGCAGGTTGCAGTTCAGTCTTCAAAGTGCAAGTTTTTTTTTGTATTTTTTGTATTTTGTTTATTTTTGGCCTATTTTGTATTTTATTTTATTTTTTGCCTTTTTTGTTTGCGTTGGTTGGGTTTAAAGACTCAAAGACTGCACGTTAAAGACTAAACTCCAACTACTTCATTTCACGGAAGCTGGAGACGCCATTATGAATTTTTATTTATAAATAAAATTGGAATTTACTCTCCATTGATGGAAGAATAAAATACGTTGAAACCCGTTTCCAGAAGTATTTATTTTATGTAAAAAAATGCCCAAGTTCATGCTTTTTCCATGCCTCTCGACGGTAACCTCCCGGTAATAGTCTTGAAGTTTGCATCGTTGCAATGCAACGAAAATTCTTTTTTATATTTTTATTTACTCATTTTTATGACTTTCCAAAATCTTTTTTTTCATACTCAAATTCTAGACCCTAAATAAGCGACGTAAAAAATAATTCGTTTTCGTAATGAAGATTAGCTACGCGGAGATCGAGAAATTAAAAAATGATAATTTTCATTGCATTCCAACGATGCAAACTTCAATTTCATATAAATTATTATTTGATTGAGAACTCCAATGTGGCATAATTAGGCCCAGTTGTTTTTTTTTTTTTTCACTTTGAATGTTAACATATTTCTCATGTCATCCTTCTTTTACCTTGATGTCCTCCTGCGTGACGTTGGCTTGGAGATTCGACACGACGATTCTGTACCCGGTAGATTGCGAGGACGACGATGACGTCGTGCTCGTTTTCGGTCTCGCCAAAACTCCCAGAGTACGAGGTTTACCCGGTGCCCCGTCAAGGCGCGATTTCACCCCTATTTCCCTATGACTCCGCGGATCAAAGTATTTTGGCTCTACGGGACCCTCGGCCAGTATAGTTCTGGAAAAAGAAATTCAATCCTAATAATTGCACTTTTTCATTATTTGTTGTTGTATATACAGTGTCCTATTTAAGAAGAGATATACACCTAGATGGTCGAGGTCGAGGATTCAGAAGCTATGAACATTCCGTCGACCGTAGAAGACCTACACTATGGGCCTGGTATCGATGATTCCATGGAAGTTGACAAATTTCATGATTTATTCATTCCCAAATTTTCAAACGCGTTTTTCTCATAACCACGTTTTTCAAATCGGTACCCAAAATTTCTCGAAAACCAATGAACCGATTGCCTTGAGGTTTTTTGTGGTTATTCTGTACACCATTATCTAGTACTTGTCATAGGATTTTTTTTTCCGTTACTTAGTTTTTGTTTTATAGGCAAAATAATTAATTTTTGGCCCAAAAATCACTATTTATGTTCAAACGTCCGCCATTTTGTCATAAATCGATATTTTCAAAATCGGCTATGACAAGTACTAGATTATAGTATCTAATTTAATAATCTTTTTGGTTTTTTTTTTCAGATGATTTTTGAAGAAACGCCAGTGGGCACCGTATACGCAGATTTTTTTACGACGCTCCAAGGATCATACAATATCCTTGTATATTTTTGATATTTTTAAATAAAGAAAATTAAACATATTTTTTAATGTATATACTTTTAGATAATTAAAACCCCAATCCGAAATTTCAAATAGTTTTCCTTGAAAAAATTCACAAAAATGACCTTCTTTTCCGGCTTCTAGGTGTATATCTCCCCTTAAGCCCTTATATACGCGAAAAATTTCAAAATTTTTCTTTTTTTATTCCATTAGTCTGAACGGTTAGGAATATTTTAAGCTTTATATAATTGAAAAATTCCAAAAATAAGGTAAGATTGCATTTATAATAGATACCGCGCGGCGCGCCCGACCGCCAACCTTAAAGCCGTTTTTCCACGATTCACTTGTTTTAACCTTGTGAAAGTTCTAACTCTTGAACGAAGGTTCAGATCGCTTTGAAATTTTTACAACATATTCTTAGTATCATCACCTATCGTGTGAGGCACAGAAACAAAAATTTCATTGACACAAAAAATTATAAAAAATAAAATACCGTCAGAAAATTGAGTAAAAAATTTACGTTTCGAATTTTCATTATAATTTTTTTTAATAATATTGTTGGTTCACACTGAAGATACATTCATTATGCAATTATAAATATGTCCTTTTTTTTCAGACACCCACATCGATGCCGAGAACTTTCACCATCAACGCGCGCAAAGAAAAAACATTGCTTTATGTTATATCTCCGCCATTTGTTAATATTTCTGATTTTTTTTACCTATACTTAACCATGTGCATAAATGATCTGTAAAAAAATGTTGTCGATATATGCATCATTTTTTTAAACCGCGTCTAGAAATGTACCTTCGAAAATCGGCGAAATCGCGTATATAAGGCCTTAGGTCGACTCACTCGAATATCTTTGAAACTTTTGGAATAGTAAATCATGTTTCAAGAGGCGCATTATTCACTGTGAGTAGGTGTTTTGGATTTGGACTTTATTTTTTTTTCAATGCACCAGGGGGTGTAGTTTGTTATTATGTTGGTGCATTGAAAAATAACTCTATTTTGAAAAAAAAGGACTTAACTTCTGTCAGAAACATATTTGAGTATCTCCACCAGTTTCGAGAAAATCGAGAAGGGTCTATCTATTTAAGGTAATCCTATCGCCAGGCTTCAGTCCATAGGATTTTCATAATTTTTTTTAGCTTCACTAAATATATCAATAATCGTCTCTGTCAATTTTCAGGGTCGGTTATTGACTTAATTACAGAGAAAAAAATATTAAAAGTGCGTATTTTTGTGAAGGAATTCCGAGACGACATACAAAAACCCAATTTCTGGTCGCTACAAAAGTGTATATAATAGTGGGAATCCGTCAGATTCTTAAAAATAATCAGACTTACATACTTAACACTTGTGGTAATCCAACGCTCTCAGAAAAAATTACGCTTATCGACCTAATTTTTTATGTAATATTAAGTTTAATTTGAACTTCCGGTATTGGATTTATTACCACTTGCTACGATAGAGACGTGACAGCAAGGCAACAGCTGACTGTAGTCCTAACCTCATCTCACTCATTCGAATTTCCACACATACTAGGTGCGCAACTAACTTCCCGGGTTTCACACATGGATGGCGCTAGCGACACATGTAGTCGGCATACAGGTCTGAAATTGGGTGTCTTTATAGCTTAGACATCTGTTAAGAATACCCAGTCGTAATATAAACAAATATCGCAACACGACCTTTTTTTCTAACCTCGAAAATGTCAAAGTTTGTGCCAAATAAACAGCATTTGCGGGAAGCATTGCTTTTCTGCTTCAACCTAAAAAACAAACAGCAGCTGAAGCACGTCGGTTACTTGAGGAGGCCTACGGCGAACATATACCATCAAAAACAACGTGTGAAGATTGCTTCGAGCGGTTCAGAAGTGGCGATTTTGAGACTGGGGACAAGGAGCGCTCGGGAAGACCGCAAACATTTGCGGACGCCGATCTGCAAGCGTTATTGGATGAAGATGACACTCAAACAGAAGATCACCCTACCGAGGCATTAAACGTGACTCGGCAATGTATTTCGAAACGTTTGCACGCTATGGGAAAAATTCATAAGGAAGGAAAGTGGGTGCCGCATGAGTTGACTGAGAGACAAATGGAAAATCGAAGAGACACTTCCGAAATTTTGCTTTTGCGGCGGAACAGAAAGAGTTTCCTGCATCGAATTGTTACTGGCGATGGAAAATGGATATATTTCGAGAATCCCAAACGCAGAAAATCGTGGCTTTCACTTGGCGAAGCGTCAACATCGACGTCACGGCCAAATCGCTTCGGAAAAAAGACAATGCTCTGCGTTTGGTGGGACCAGAAAGGAATCGTGTACTATGAGCTGCTGAAACCGGGCGAAACTGTCAATGGGCATCGCTACCGACAACAACTAATCAATTTGAACCACGCATTGCTCGAAAAACGGCCAGAATGGGACACGAGACACGAACGTGTGATATTGCAGCACGACAACGCTCCGTGCCATCGCAGTTCCATCGTCCAGGACACCATAAAAACACTGAAATGGGATCCGCTACCGCACCCGCCGTATTCGCCAGACCTGGCCCCTTCAGACTATCACTTCATCCGGTCGATGGCGCATGGCTTGGGTGGGCTACACTTGGCCAATTACGATGCAGTACAAAATTGGTTGGACGAATGCTTTCAGTCCAAAGACGCGTCTTTTTATCGTCGCGGTATTTATGTATTGCCAGAGAGATGGCACAAATGTGTAAATAGCGAGGGACAATACTTCGAATGAACCATTTTTTGTATTTGTCTTGAAATTTTCGATTTCTTATTGGTCAAAAAACCGGAAACTTGGTTGCGCACCTAGTATTTCATTTTTAACCGAGATATTTCTATATATTTAAAAATATGAATTGTACAAGTCTCGAGTATGATCAGTGGTATGACTAGTGTGAAGCGATAGGACTACCTTAAATAAGACGCCCTTGCATACGTAGCAAAAAAAGTACCATACCTGGACTTTGACCCGAACGTCCAGTCTTCCCTGTATGGCGGAGGGTCGTATTTCGACTGAAAAAATAACGAAAATGGATGAATGACCGAACGAAATATTGAGATACGGTCGACCTTTTTCGAAAAAGCAATGTATGCGATTATCCCCGTACCATTTGGGAACGCGCTACAACTTTAAAGTCCCGTGGCCTCTCGGGCTCCGGTTTCCTCGGAAGGGCACTCATCAGAACATTCGAACCGGGCTGTTTAACCCAGGTGTAGGGCGATCCCGGTTTCATACTGAAGACGGGAGGCGGTGGTGGCGGAGTCGGGGCATACTCGTTGCTCACTGTGCGCCTCAAGGTTGGAGCATCCATCAGATAAGGGTCTGCAAATAAAATGTAGCAAAAACACGATAAAATGACATACAATGGCAAACGGAATATAATGACTGGCACCATGGCGACGTGGTAACCAAATTCAATGCACGGCGTTGAAGCTTGCATCGTTAAAAATCAACGATTGGCCCTTTTTTTTTATTTTTATTTCCTTATTTTCATTATCTTATATCTTTTTTGCAGCATTATTCTGGATTTCTTCGAATAGTTGTTTTAAAAAATGATTCACGGATTTTCGTAGGCAAAATTTTGTTAAATAAATTAAAGGAATTCAGAAATATTTGTTTCTCATTGAATTCTAATAGTGCAAACTTCAATTTCATGGTAAATCTAAGATTCAAATAATGCCGTACTAACAACGGTGATAATAATAATACTCAAAGGCTCGTCAGGAAAATGTAAAAATACTGTAGGCATTTTTCGAAGATTCGTTCGAAAACTGGTGAGATTATGATTATCGAGTTTTTCAACAGATTTTAGATAGAACTCTACCAGTAATAAAAATAATAACGAGAACGTAAGTGTCATCACGAAAATGTACAAATAGATGTAGAAAGTTTAGTAAAAGTCCCACCGTTTTCGAGATTTTGGGCTTTGAGACTATAGTAGGACATGATTTGACCTAGCGGAAGTTGCAGGATTATCCATTCATAACAGGACATCCTGTACACTCAAAATTACTATCTAATAATTTATGTACGTAAAAGCTTTCTGATATAAACTGCTTGGGGGGTCACCGAAGGTTTGAAGAAAATATTAATGACTAATAATATTGAAGTTAGCTTGTTGAAACGCAACGAAAGTTTCATAGCCCAATTTTTTTTGGCAGATTTAGCCCTCCAAAATCGCTCAAATGTTTTTCTGGAGGCTTATTAGAGACCTTCAGCCTAAACATGTGAGTCAAGATTCTGGATGATAATGAAAATGAGGAAATAAGCGAAATAAAAGGAATTTCAGTTGCATTCAATGATTAAACATGGAAAAATGTCACTAGCAGAAGAATTTTCGTAGCCACGACGTTTCAGAGAAAGTGTAAAAATGTCTAAATTTACCAAATTTGCGCGAAATTTTGTATTTCAGTTTTTCATTGAGTATAATCATTTATTCTAACTTATTTTTTATGACGCACTACTGTAATAATGCCTCCACAAAATAGGGCCCTTTGTGAAAGGAATACCTTAAGGCGGGAGCTCGAATTATAAAGTCCAAAAAATCGTTTTTTTTTATTGCTAAAATCGATAGATAAACTATCCAAGAATATATTTACAGAGTTACAAAGGCCAATTGTAAATATTTTCGAAGATACAAGGCCAAAAGCAGAGAATCGATTGATTTTTGATATTGATAATTCCTCCTATTGAAAACTTTGAAGCGCGTTTTCTCCAGTTTTCATGTTCACGATTTTTCCAAATTGGCGGGCGTGATAGCAAAAAATCTAAACGACCTATTTAATCAAACCAAAGTTTCTTTTCTTCAGTATGAAAATCTCTTCTAAGTGAATTAAAAAAGTCGGTGAAAAGGTATTTTTAAATAATTTTCTAGCACGTTAAAGTGATTTGTTTAAACACATTTTTTTTCAAACCTGGGAAAAGTTATAATTTCACGATTTTTTCAGCTTTTTCTTAATCCACACCGAAGGAAAATGTGACAATTGAAAATTTTGTTGGTTTATTTGGTTCAGTCGAGAATTACGAGCTGCATCTTTCTGATAAATCTGATAAGTCTGCAGTCATTTATTGTTTCATGTTAAAACATTTTTTCTATACATTTCAAATATACATGAAAAGATACCTCAATGTTTACTGGGCTCACTTGTTTTTTTCCCTTCCAAAAAAATTCCCGAAAAAACGCTTTTTCGTACGTTCTAATTCAGCCTCCCGCCTTAAGGGGAGGTACGTGAGTAAACGGCGAGAAAAACAGGGAAACTTCGGGAATTTTTATCTCAAAAACTAAAGTTTCGATTGGATCCGGGTTTTTTTTTTATTGGAAAATCTGTACATTGAGGTATGTTTAGGAATTTTTAAAAATAAATTCGTTGACTGGAAGCGATTCAAACGCGATTATCTCGAAACATAGTTTTCGAAGTCGGTGCCAGATGTATCTCGAAAACGGCTTGTCCGATTTTGTCCAAATTTGGATACAATATTCTTCGACAGTTTTTCTCGTTCGCCACGTAGGATTTTTTTGAAATTTTCATTTTTGACAGAATTGCGACCGTTTTAATTTAACATTCGTTTGTCGTTCGCAATTTCCGACGATTTTGGATTGCATACACATTGCATAAAAAAGCAATGGTTCAATCAAACGAAAAACCCCTACGTGGCGAACGAGAAAAACTATCGAAGAATATTGTATCCAAATTTGAACAAAATCGGACAAGCCGTTTTCGAGATACATCTGGCACCGACTTTGAAAACTATGTTTCGAGATAATCGCGTTTGAATCGCCTCCAGTCAACGAATTTATTTCAAAAAATTCCCAAACATACCTCAATGTACATATTCCCTGATAAAAAAAACGCGGATCCAATCGAAACATTAGTTTTTGAGATAAAAATTCCCGAAGTTAACCTGTTTTTCTCGTCGTTCTCCCCTCAAAATTTGTACCTCATCGGTCGATGAGTACGCACCTTCGTTGTAGTCCATGCTCATATCGTCGACGATGTAATGAGGCTCGACGCGGGGTTGCTTGTAAGCGACGTTTCTGGGCGGTGCGCTCGGCGGCGGAGGTTGCATGTAATTCTGGGACTGCGATTGAGCGATCAGTGTCGACATTTTGTTGGTGGTGAGGGTTATCCTGCCGTTGCGTCCGGTCTTCCTAGAAATAGCGCTTTGCGGCCGTGGCTCGTCTTTTTTCATAATCTGGGTAGCCCTGAGTTTGTCCAGCTTCAAGCGAGCGTCGCTCTGCTTCGCTATTTCCGCCAGTTTGTCCCTCGCGTCTGTGAGCTTTTCGCGGTTCTTCTGGATTATCTTGAAACGCGCGTCCGCGACGAAGGTCGCCGCCGCCGCAGGGTGCTGCCTGGTCGAGCCGTTGGCGCGTGCGCCTCTGCTCGTCCCCCTGCGCACTCTGCAAAGCGGTAGAGAAATAACGGAGTGCATACGTTTTTCTTGCGCTGCGGTCGATACGCTCGGTTTTGTATCGCTTAAGAAAAATATCTTCTTTCAGTGCGAAAGAATAACGTAGCTCATGAAACGTGGACAAACGATAAACGCAAAAACGACGCTGCCGTCATAGGGAACATGGCGGCATCTACCAAAAAATTGAAAATACGTTTTACTACACAGAACGATGGAAAATTTTATACCTATTCCAACGGTACCAAAAACGCATTTTGGGAAACGCGTAGATGGGTGGGTAATGCTCGAAAGAGGGAGGGGGGAGTCTAAAGAAATAACAAGGGAAAAATGTAAAAGATCAGATGGTAAAAATCCGCGACATACAAACATGCAAAAAACTTCGAGCGTTACACAAAACTATTGGGTACGAATGAAAAATCGTACAAATACGAGGCCGAAAATTCAAAACGTAGCGTAAAAAATCTTGAATTTCGAAAATGTTTCAGAAATCGTTTTTCCAGAAATTCGAAGTCCGCGAGCGAGATTCGTGCTCGCGAACTAAAATTTTTTCGTAAAAAAATATATCAGCAAAAAATACGATCGCGTAATTGGAAATTGGCGAAAAAATGAAACGTTATGAACACGCGTGTGAAATATTTTCTCCCAACATTGAAGAAAAATAATGTATTGATAAAGAAAAGTGAGTTTTTTCTTACCCTCCTCGGCCCCGCATTACTCCTGGTTTTGTTGGTTTTGTTTTTTTAATAATATCGTCCAGGCTCAGACCCATATCGGTCATGATCCGCTAGAAAATCGACCGATCACTGTATTATCCACGGGAGAGAAGCATGTACGGTTTTTTTCGTCCCTTTCTCTCTTTTAGCCGCGCACAAATTCGATTTCACTGGTTTGGCAGGAACGGCCGAGGGGGGCGACGGGTCTTCGGAACGACGCGGAGCGAAGAAACGTACGAGGCGTATGGAGCGGTGACGAACAGAAGCAAGGACTTTGCGAGTGTGAGAGATGTGACTCTCGCGCTCGAACCTTTCGGTCATTTGACGAAGCGCGCGCGGTCATGTGACCGCTTGCTCAGGGTATGGCGCTCTGAAGTGAGCAACATTAACTGCAAAGTTGTCTGGGGAACTTTTGGTTATTTTCTTTAGGAATCGTGGTTATTAGCACGGTCTTACACACGGTCTTATATACTGGGCTGGAACACGGTTTTTTTTTGGTTCTAAAATGTTTGCTTTATGTAGGAAATTATTCAGATACATATGAATAAGTGAAAAGCAACTTAGGAAAACTTAAACTTATTGTGTAATTGGTGTTTTGGTTTGTTACATTGTTTATAAATCTCGCCAAAACGTTTATTGGTAGTGTAATGACTACTTGGATCTTATTTGATCGACTTTTGTGTTTCATTGGAAATCAGATTGTTCGAAAGTTTAGACTATGGAAAAAATAAAATTAAAAACCATAGCATCAATTCAACTGGAACACGGTGTTACATACAAGCACGGTCTTACATACAGATCTGGAAACTCCTAGGGTAGGGAGTGACTCAGACAATGAGGCAAACGGTCAGTTGTCGCTTTTGTCACCTGAAGCGCTGCTAGGTAGAAGTTGGCCAATCAAACGCAGGTCCGAACAGTGTGCAAAGGCCACGGTCTTACATACAGGTCTTGCAACGAAGCTAAATTTTCGTGGTGGGGGTAGGCACGCTTATCGGCTTCACTTTTCGATTCACTAGGCGCCGCTACGCGTCGCTACTAGCAAGGGGAAGTAGTTTCCCCCTTACCTCTTACCAGCGAATAGGCCAAAGGTGTTTACGCATGTTTTTGTGGCGCGATTGTCGAAATAACCTGTATTAGCGACCATATACCAGAAGGTTCTACGCGATTTACCGTGATACATTTTTTATCGTGTTTTTACGCACAAGTGTGCATTTTTTTGGTAGTGTTTGTGAAAAAAATGCGAAATGGCTAAGGGTTGCGTGGTTCGCAATTGTAAAACGGGGTACAAAAATTGTAAGCAGAAATGCTCCGTGTTTCGCGTGCCCAGAAACGTCGAACGATACAAAAAATGGCTCTATGCTATTCCGGGACTGAAAGAGTCTCAGTACGTGTGCGAAAAACATTTCGAAGAACGATGTATTGTGAGACATTGGAGAAAAAAGGATGTAAATGGTCGTAATATGTGCTGGTATGAATTAATGTATTCAAAAAGTTTTCAGTTTTTTTTCGATGGAAGTAGTCATCTTTTTTTTAATCAACACATTTTTTTCTTGGTTTCGTATATTATGCAGTTTACACGACAGTGCAATAAATTAAGTTATGGCAAACAGCGCATGCGTTGCGTTTAGGAGGGAAAAGGACAGAAGAGCTATTTCTCTCTTTGTCGCACCACTACTTCCCCTTGTCGTCACGCACCAAGCGGCAGAAATCGGAATGAAAAACAAAACCGCTAAGGGTGCCTACCCCCACTATCGCCGTTGTCAGACCTCTATGTAAGACCGTGGGGGCGAGTAAACTCACGTTAATAATATCGCGTTTTCATTAGGGAAAAAGAACCGTGATAGGGCGAGTTGCTCACTTTTGTCATTTTCACCCAACTGAGAACCAATAGCTCCCCTGATACAGGTAGAACATTACCGACAATCAGTATGGCGGATACCGGCCGTCGATAAAGTAGGAATTTTCCCAAGCGGCGAGTTTAGTAAAAAACAATGCACGTACGTTTGTGCATGTGCGTAATTGATCGAATCAATTAAATTTTATTGACATTACCCTGAAAATGTTTTTCGCTATCGCGGTATCATAAAGTATAAACATCATTGATTTATCGGTCATAACATTATTTTCCGCATTGATGAATCATAAGTTTTTTTTTTACTACTTGTTAAGCATCGTTAATAACTACACTCGTTCACCTAACCAATTTTATTAATATATAGTACAATCAAATTATTCGCATTCACTGATTTTTCGGAGTCCTAACGATTTCTAACACTTTTATGTCAAGTCGGTTCCGTGGTGTAGCGGTTATCACGTCTGCTTTACACGCAGAAGGTCGCCAGTTCGATCCCGGCCGGAACCACATTATTTTTTTTCCTGCCTTTTTACAATTTGTCTTCAAATTGAATATAAAAGAAATGATTGTTTTATTTCCGATGGACCTACAAAATCGATTCCCAGTGTAAAATGAACAGTGAACAAACATGAACAGCGCGAGTTGAGTATCATTGGATACCCACCACGATCTTGCCAAAGAAATCTCACATCAACCCAATTGCCGAGGGTTAGAAAATAACAGATTAGAATGAAATGAAAAAAAAAAAAAAAAAAATTGATTTGAGTTTTTTATTTTATCGAAAATATTCTGATAATCCGATGAAATATCTGAACGTTAAAAATATTAGAAGATACTTATGAGGGTCATTTTAATACAATGGGCAATGTTTAGCCATGCATTAAAAAAATATGGACATACGCTCGATAAAATATATAAGAATAATACGTTGATAAGGATTAATTGAATCAATTGAACATGCACACACATATACACATGCACGCAGTGGTTAAGGCGAGAAACCAGCTTAGATGACTCGAAACATCTTTTTTTGATTATCCCCTAAATTGGTAGAAAGACTATTAAAAAATATGTAGTATAAATAATTATTTGTAGTAACAAATCGATTTTTTATTATTCCATAAATTGATAGTAAAACTATTCAAGAAAAGTAGTATAAATAATTAATTACTGCCTAGAATTATTTGTTTTTGGTAATTTTTTTTCAAACACGCTTTTCTCGAAACGCCTTTTTTCAATTTGTGTACACTCTAGCTCAAAAAATTTCCAACTAATAATTTTATAAAATTATAGTTAGTTCCTTTATATAATTACGCTCTACATGAACCTAAATTTCGGGTAATATAATTGTTTAAAGTATATTTTTTATTGCAAGAAAGGTTATAAAATAATGGAAAAAATTATACTCTTCTGTTTAAACACCTCTAAAAAATGTAATTATCGATTTCTTTTTGCAGAGTTTGGTTCATATAGAAGGAAAACATGTTCTTACAGTAATCTTTAAATCGTATTGATTGCCGATGAAAACTGTGGCTTCCAGAGTGTACACGAATGCAAAGTCTGATGGCGATCTTCGATGGGCGGCAGGTTATATGTTCCATATTTTCAGAGAAGACTTTTCGAAAAAATTAAAAATTTTGTTTGAAAATATCTATAAAATATTCCCAAAGTTTGAATAAATTCTATCCATTCATTCCTTGCAAAAAAAATCATGTAAATCACTAAAAAACACGTACTCCTAAACTGGTTTTCCGCCTTAAGGCGGTACTCTGAATGGAAAGCAAATTTTTTCCCGTTTTTTTACTGGCTTAAGGGGTTGTATACAGTCAGGAGGCCCAAAAAGATCGATTTCTCAAGAATTTTTCTTGAAAAGAACTTTCAATATATTAACGTAAAAATTTGAACACATCTTATGGTAACTTTTGGCTGTATTTTAACATTTTTAATTTGTAAAAATAATTATTTTGAAAGCTGCTATAGCTGATCTCCGGGAGCACCTCTGAAAAAAGGCGTCTTGCGGTGAGCACGATATCTCTGGACTGGATCATCTAAAATGAAAAAACCAAAAATATTTCGTTAGTATAACGGATTATCTAGTAATTTATCGAAGAAATAAGAAAAATAATAATTTTTGACAAAATGGCGGTTTCTAAAAAAAACATCGATTTTTGACAAAAATTGAAGCCTTAAATTGTTTATAAAATGGAAAGTATTTATCGGTGTGAAAAAACCTTCGATTAATTACTAAAAAATATACTTGAAAAGATTGTGCAAAATTTGAGACTGATCGGTTCAGCCGTTTCCGAGAAATCTTGCTCACCGACTTTGAAAACACAGATTTGAGAAAAACAAGTTTCAAAAGCACTTTCGAACGCGTCATTACAAATGTTCGTGTAACTTCGAGAATATTCGCCGAATTGACAAGAAATTTTCTGTGTGTGTACTGAAACACATGTACATTACGAAAATAAAATAAATAAAAAATCGATTTTTCGAAAATTTCTACTGTATATACCCCTTAACGCGTTCCTCTAGTTTCTCGGCTTTTTCAATATTTTTTTACGGGCAAAGCATCGAAATAATCAATCTCATTATTTTGCATAATCTTTATTAACATTTAAATAAGCTTTACAAATTTTTTGAAGTCAAAATATATAATAGATTAAACGTTATAGTGGCCGACAGGAAGACATCAAGTAAAAGAGGTGCTTGACGGTGACCAAGATTGCGGCTGTTCTGCTTATCTGAAATCAAAAAACCAAACGGCATTTTAATCTTCATATTTAAGACTAGCGATTGAACTAGAGTGAATTCTAAATTACAAAAATTGACTTTTTTATACACTTTTGAAAATTACATTCTATTTTTTACTCATTTTTTCTTAAGTTTTTCGCTCGTACAAAAAAAAACTATCGAAGCAATCATGATAATCCTAGTTCAATCGCTGGCTTATAACATATTAAAGATGCTGTATAAATTTGAATAAGATCGGTGCAGTAGTTTCTGAAATATCATGGTCACCGTTTCGAAAAATGGTGTTTCGAGAAAAACGCGTTTGAAAGTATACCTGCTCCGTATACCTGCTCCGTTCCAGGGCCGTAACTTGTGAACCACTTCGAAAAATCCTTTGGCACACATTTTCTACACATGTTGTAGATGTGATTTATGAAAAAAAAATCGATTTTTTCGACCAAAGAAACTAGAGGACCGCTTTAAATTATGTATAAACATCACAGGAATGATACACAAAAGGAATAATACCTGCATTTTTTTCCTCTCATTTTCCGAAGTTTCTGCGAGCACCCCCAAACGCACGAAACAGCCTGGAAGGTAGAAGTAGCAATTTGGAGTCTTTTGGTCCAGTCTTACACAAAATATACGACGACCTAACAACTAAAGACCTACCATCGAAATGCCTCCGTGAGTACACGCCGAATTCAAATGAAAGATTTAATTTCGTCGTGTGGACGTTAGCCCTTAAGGGGCTATACCAGTGCGGCACTTTAAAAAAATCGATTTTTTTGTTGCCTTTTTCAACAGTTTATACTTTCAAGAATATCATTGTCATTTATATCATTTTAATCAATATAATTTTATTTTTCAAAAGTCGATAGTTAAATCTTTGAACGCGTTTTTCTCGAAATTAGGTTTTTCAAATTTGCTGACATTGTAACTCAAAGAGCAATTATCCGATTGACTTGAAATTTGAACTGAGTACTCTTGAATATATTTACTCTACAATGATGTAGGATATTTTTGATTGGATGAAAATTGACGATTTGGCATTGAAAAAAATGACCATTTTATAGGCAAGAAAACAGACGTTTTTTTTTCATAACTACGCCATTTTGTTACTTTTTGATATTTTTCAAAAATCCTACGTCATTGTACACCAAATACCTTCCAGTTTAACATTTCTTTCTTTTTCAGTTTGAGCTACTCAATCGGTCGGAATCACGTCAGCAGTGGAGGAACTTTTTTTTGCGCTTCCGAAGGTCGCGCATAAGGCGGTTGGATCTCAATATTTTTGTATGAAAAAATTCTGTAATATAGGTCAAATATAGCCAAATATATTCTTAATTTTCCAAAACATTCAATTGAGTACTTTTCTCTAAAAAAAATCCCGAAAATTACCCAAATTTTCAGCGTTCACACTGGTATAGTCCCTTAAATCGCCAGTTGTTCATCGATTGACTCGAATTTATTTGAAACTTTACAACGACATTTTACATCGAAGCATGGAGGAGACTTTCGATATGTTAGGAACTTGTTTCGATAATATTATTTTCGGCGATATTTTACCGAAAATATTTTTTTTTAATATTACGTTGTGTACATTATTTTTATGTTTTTTTAGAGGTTTAGTGGGAAAATGCCTCCGCACCATAGCAAATAATTTGTGTGTGTGTGTGGTGTGTGTGTGTGTGTGGGTGTGTGTGTGTGTGTGTGTGTGGGTGTGGGTGGGTGGGTGAGTGTGTGTATGCGTGTGTGGCGGTGTGTGTGTG
>OX101783.1:70337623-70475672 GCA_944452715.1 Ophion slaviceki
GTGAATCTGTTGAAAATTGTCTGAGTTACGTTTCCGGCCAACTTAAAAAATGAAGTTTTGAGATAAACGTTGCACAGCCGCCATTATGAAATTAATCGCTTCAAAAACACCCTTTTTTGTAATCTCGATTTGTTTTGTAGTTTTTCTGAAAAAAAATCCCCAAAAAGCCTGTTTTTTCGGCCTCTAGAGTGGCCTAACCCCTTAAGGTAGTCCTATCACCAGGCTTCAATCCATAGGATTTTCATAATTTTTTTTGAGCTTCACCAAACCCATTAGTCATCGTCGCTGTAAAATTTCAAACAAATATTGAAATTGCGTATTTTTCTGAACGAATTCCGAGACGACATACAAAAACCCAATTCCCGGTTGTCACAAACGTGTATATAATAGTGGGAATCCGTCAGATTCTTATAAATATTCAGATTTACATACTTAACACTTGAAATAATCCAGTGCTCTCAGAAAAAATTACGCTCATTGACCTATTTTTATGTAATATCAAGTTTAATTTGAACTTCCGGTATTGGATTTATTACCACTTGCTACGATAAAGAGACGTGACAGCAAGGCAACAGCTGACCGTAGTCCTAATCTCGTCTCACTCATTCGAATTTCCTCACATATTTCATTTTTATCCGACATATTTCGCCGACACAAATTTTCCACGCTTTTTACCAGTCGTGGCCCGAATACAATGCTTTATATTTCCCGCACCTGACATTGTTTTGACAGATCGACGTTGAAAAGCATGTAGGTTAAACTCGCCTGGTTGGGTAAAAAGAGACGAAGATGGAACCAATATTGCCAAATGTCAAACCAAGAAATACTGCGCGAACCGTTGGAAAAACTATTTTTTTTTTCATTTTTCTAATTAAATGTGAACATTCATTAAACAGTTTACACATGGAAAATTTATTTATTACAAATTTTTGTTGTTGTTGCATATGTTAAAAATATAAATTCTACAGTCTCAAGTACGATCAGTGGTATGACTAGTGCAAAGCGATAGGATTACCCTAATCTTTATCCGTCCTCTTCTCACTTCCACAAATCGTTTCGTCTCCTCCTCGACGTATCTTGCCCCAACGTTCGATAGGTCTTCTTCTTCATCTTCTCACTTCCCTGGTGGAGTCATCCTGGGCTCCACTTCCACTTTTTCCACTGTCTGTTCTTCCTCCCAACGAAAGTTCCTGACCACCCACTCCCCTGTCCCATCGTCCTCGTTCCCCCCGATAAAAATCCGTGGAAAGACCACACGAGATTGTCCAATTATAATTAACAAGATGGAATCGCGGCTCGCGTGAATTTCGGCCGTATAGAAGACGCGAGACAGAAAAAAAAATACCCCGCCAATACAGTGATTTCGCTTTTTCTAACCTACAAACCGGTAAACACGAATCTCCTTCTCATTCCTCACGAGAGTGTGCCTGTTCGACAGGGAAATTCTTCAACGGATGACTTCGATTAGCCGTCCTCGTTGTCCAACTGTCTAGATAAATTTAACGAGGAAAACGAGGACAGAAGTACTTTTGTCCTTAGTGCACGTGTGCGCGCAATGGAGAATCTTCTCGTAGCACTTCTAGATCAAATTGCGCTACACACGCGAAGAGATGCTGCGCTCTCCCTAACCGCCAACCGGCATGGTGGAGGGTGGGACGGAGGGGCGAGGATCATCGTATGGACTCTCACGACACTAACGAGTCGATGAATGAAATCGTGAGCTGCCTCGTGCCGTCTCACTCCTCGATACGATTCTTCTCCTCGGCACTCTTTTTTTTGTCTTCATTGCTCTTTCTTTTTAGTTTCTTCATCATCCACACCGGTATCTTGCGCTGCACTTGTCTCTCCGTACTCTCTCGGCATCGCGTGATCCCGACTCGATTCTCACACACCACTTTTACTCCCTCCATACCTCGTGTACGGGGCTCTTGAAGTCAATACGATTTCTCGTATTTTACGCTTGTTTTGCGATGCAACCTGCCCCCAATAAAGAATTGGGTTATTTTTTTTGCGGGAGATCGAGTATACAACGACCCGAATACGCGGCTAAGTTACGGAAGCCATCTTTTTTAATCAGAAAAAACACTTCGATGGAAATGTAGCCGATGTGGGATGCCGGTGAGTTTCGAAATCCAAAAATTTCGTGAGAAATTTTCGATCCAGGTACTTAGGTACTCGAAACAGCTGCACAAACCCTTCCTGATCTAATCTAAACTTCGCTTTGCACAGCAACACATTCCTCAAAGTAGAATGCCATACCAGGTGTAGAACTATGAAACCGGAATTTCCCTATAGATGGTGCTAGCCATCAGTTTAGGGACCGTAAGACCGCTTCTGCAGCGCCATCATCTCCCTCTAACAGCTGACGAAAATTTTCAACACACAACAACCCAAGTTCCCTACACCAGTATATTTTTCTATAACCTTAAACATGTCGAGTTTGCGCGGCAACACATTTCTCAAAGTAGAATGCCATACCAGGTGTAGAACTATGAAACCGGAATTTCCCTATAGATGGTGCTAGCCATCAGTTTAAGGACCGTAAGACCGCTTCTGCAGCGCCATCATCTCCCTCTAACAGCTGACGAAGATTTTCAATGCACAACAACCCAAGTTCCCTACACCGGTATATTTTTCCATAACCTTAAACATGTCGAGTTTTGTGCCTACGAACTACGATTTGCGGACAGCGTTGGTTTTCTGTTATCATTTGAAGAAAACTGCTGCAGAATCGCATCGAATGCTTGTCGAAGCTTACGGTGAACATGCTCTTGGTAAAACACAGTGTTTCGAGTGGTTAAAAAATTCAAAAGTGGTGATTTTGACGTGAGAAACGAAGAACGTGGGAAACCACCGAAAAAGTTCGCAGACAACGAATTGCAAGCCTTATCGGATGAAGATGATACTCAAAGTCAACAAGAACTCGCGAATCAATTAAATGTGACGCAGAAAGCCGTCTCCATTCGTTTGAAAGACCGGAATATGGAAAAAGGCAACACAAAGTCATTTTGCTCCATGATAATGCTCCATCACACACAGCAAAACGGGTCAGGGAAACGATCGAGGCGTTTCAGTTGGGAAATACTAGCGCATGCGGCTTATTCTCCAGACTTGGCTCCGTCCGATTATCATCTATTCGCATCAATGGGATACGCTCTCGCCAAACAATGCTTCAATTCGTATGAAAATGTACGAAAATGGCTCGACAACTGGTTCGCTTAAAAAGAAGAACTGTTTTTTTGGCGTGGCATTCATAAACTGCCGGAGAGGTGGGAAAAATGTATAAATAGCAATGGAGATTATTTAGAATATAATTTTTTTATCATTTTCAAACCAACAGACGTGTAATTGTTACAAAAAATTCCGGTTTCATACTTCTACACCTGGTACGTATGGAGACTGGATAAAAGACAAATTGATTATTTGTTTTTTTGTATTTTTTTGTATTTATTTGACCTGCCAATGAGCGAAGTCACGAATTTGCATGGAAGGCCCTTAGAGCTTCGCGGGCGTTCTACTAGGTGGCGTACCGCCCGGCTGCTTCTCGCCAGCGCAGATCCCACGCCTGGCGTATAAGTAGGACCTGACTAAATATTTGCCGAGCATGCTGCGTTCATTGTTTTCGCCGGCTTTTCTAACAGTTTACCTAGTTTCCGAAGGGGTCAAGTAAAAAGGGAAAGAAGTAGAGAAATCCGAAAAGGGGTTGGACATTTTAACTGAAACGGCTTATGCCTGGATGGGCTCGTACGTGTATTTCTACTTCTGTATGCTCGGTGTGGTGGCGTTTTCTCGCGTGCTACTATTCCGACCTGTCTCTTTCATTCTTTCTCTCTCTCTTTCTCTTTTTTCTGATTTATCTATATCAAGGCACTTTTCACGACTGTCCGACAGCACAAAATCTTGGCAGCTTTCTATTCGATCCCGAAAAGATCGGCTAACCGGTCAACGGGACGATGCATGCTCATTATTAATTCCAACAAAAATGAAGAATTTGTGCATCGTCATCGATATCGTGTTTCTTCTTTCGCTTTTAACAAGTGACTTTTGAACGCGTTTTCTATACCGCCAATTTGGTGACATCCAATGTGGAGCGTGCACTTTCGAAACGATGAAATCGAAGCGTCAACCTTCACGAGAAATTCACTCACTCGATTGACAACCTTGATCTCTACCTTATAACGACGTACTTACAATTTCAATGGGTATGCTGATATGTTCACTTTCCGGTTTTGGACTACGACATTTTTTCGTGGAAAACGAAAACTATAACAACGAATCCAAAGAACACGTAGTATAATATAAGTTGTACTATAAGTTATTAGTATAATGTAAGTTATAGTATAAGTTATTAGTATGATAAAAACAAAAACATAGAATGCAATGGAATAATGTACGTAAATAATGCAGTAATTTTTTTGTTTGTTTATGGCACTAGTCTGGTCTAGAGCGAGATTTTTGACGTCCTTTTTGGGTTGGAATAACTTTTAAACCGTTGAAGCTGTCTTGATGAAATTTTACATATGTATTTATTGTTCCTTTCAGAATGTATCTACATAAAAAAAAATATTTTAAATATTTTCTCGTAGTTTTCTATTTTGTTTCAACATGGTCCGCCGAAAACCGCCTCTATCGGCGCCCACCCTGGGTGATGTTGTATGCATCTGAAAAAAATATATATTCTCACTCTGTATGAGTATTCTGAGCACTGGTAGCAGAATTAGTACTTAAACAAATTTTGTTATAAAATGGCGGCCTGTTAAACTTTGATTAACGATATTCCATACATTTTCGGGTATTCGACGAGTTATAAAATGTGGGCAAAATTATTGTTCGACGCAATTCTGCTACCAGTCCTCAGAAAGAGGCTACCGAAGGTATGTGCAAAATTTGAGCTCGATCGGTCAATTAGTTATCGAGATATCGTGGGCGCCGATTTGAAAAACATAGTTCTGAGATAAACGCGTTCAAAGTTTTGATACCGTCAGATAAGGTTTGAGCGCGGCTTGTTTATAAATTCTTTTACTCTGCTAATTTTTGAAATATCAATAAACGGTTTTTCGAGCGTATTAAGAAAGGTCTAAGGAATAATAAAATGAAAAAAAAATCGATTTTGTCAAATTTCTAGACCAGACTATTGCCTTAAGGCGTTACCCCCACTTGTAGCGCAAAAAAGGCCTTTTTCATGAATTTTTGTTAAAGAAAACTACAAAACTTTTTTAATCTATCAATATACCATCTTAAAGAACACATCTTGAAGAACTTTCAGTAATTTTTTTATTGAAAAATATTACATTGTTTAGTGGCAAATGGCCGTCAATGAAATAATGTTTTTATATACACGATTTGCGGTGACCAACATTGCGGCGAAGTGGATCATCTGAAAAAAATGCGGATGGATTTAGTCAAATATAAGTATAAACTAGTCTTTAATCGAAGGATTTTAAAAAATATTCATTTTTCACAAAATGGCGGACAGTCAAAGTTAATGGTTCGATTTTAACGAAAAAAATCGAACGATTAAAGACTACATTTCTCTGTATTAAATAAGCCTGCAAAATTTCAAGAAGATCGGTTCATTAGTGTTCGAGTAATCTTGGTCACCGACTTCAGAAATGCCATTTTGAGAAAAATGCGTTTAAAGTTTCAATTTCACAACGGATTCTTCTCTTTCAACGCTCATATCTCAGTCAATTTTGTTGGGATCGACTTGAAATTTTCAGGACATATTCTCAGATACTTATACTTCAAAAAAATGCAATAAAAAAATCGATTTTTTCAAAATCGCAAGTGGGGGTAACCCCTTAATTCACGTCTTCAATATTACAGATACCAAAAATGAATCGATCCTTTTTAATCTGCGAAGGTCTATAAGGTCGTATATATACAGGGTGGACCATTTAACGCAACCACCCCAAATATCTCCGTTGCCTTTAGAGTGACGAAAAAAATATCGGGAGCTAATTTGATTGATTTCGAAGGAGTGATACAGTGGTGAAAAATTAATTTTTGTCAAGGTCATAGTTTTTGCATTCTCAAGGTCATCGATGGTTTTTCAAATGGGAACGTGTTATTTTTTATTAAGACGTTGTAGCTGATATTCAGACGAATCCAACGACCTACGATATCATGACCTTGAAACGATTTTTCACCAAAATATTTTGGGTTTGTTTGGGTTTGTTTTCGTCACTCTAAAGGCAACGCAGATATTTCGGGTGGTATCCAATTCTATGTTGTTTAGTGTTCAATACGTTAAGGGGGTTTACCTTGGACGGGTAAAAATAAAAAAAATTTCAAAGGCCAATTGTGCGATAAATTAATTCAGCAATGAATCCGTCGTGGGCCGCATGGTGAATTCATTTCGAGGCCGGAATACCCGTTAGTTACACTCTCGTAGCACAATAAAACGAGAAATCGTATTGAAAAGCCATTTAGTGTAACGGTACCGTAAGTTGTTGCATAAATTATTATACACGCATATCACGAGATAAGAGAACGTTACACGCGAATAGATTCACATGCTCGACTTCTGCGTTGTCTTTTTTCTTTGTCGTGTTGGTTTTCCTTTTATTTTTTTACGCACTCGAAAGAAACGAACGCTAAAAAAATATCACATGTTCTCAGGAGAGAAAATGTTTCATTTTCTTTATTCTCGTTGTGAACTTTATAAATTATTCTCTCAAAGTGTTGATACGTGGAAATTTCACTTTTTTTGCTTCATTGTTTACTTTTTTTCATTTTAAAAGGTCTGTGTATGACAATAATAAATAAAAAATAATTACTTGAGAAGTAAATAAAAGCCTTAGGCCACTCTCGAGGCCGAAAAATAGGCTTTTTGGGGATTTTTTTTCAGAAAAACCACAAAATAAATCGAGATTACAAAAAAGGGTGTTTATCATACATGTCACTGACTGTATACAATAATTTTTTTGAAGCGATTAATTTCAAAATGGCGGCTGTGCAGCGTTTATCTCAAAACTGTATTTTTTAAGTTGGCCGGAAACATAACTCAGACAATTTCCAACCGATTCACTTGAAATGTTGAATATACCTTGAAAAATACATTGTCTATGGAAGTACGTAGGATTTTTTTTATTGCATAGTTCATTTGTTATTTACAATTAACTGACGATTTTTTTGGAACGTGAAAAATTTGCCTAAAATTCGTCAGATAATTGGTTATAACAAATGAACTATGCAATATAAAAAAAAATCCTACGTACTTCCATAGACAATGTATTTTTCAAGATATATTCAACATTTCAAGTGAATCGGCTGAAAATTGTCTGAGTTATGTTTTCGGCCAACTTAAAAAATGCAGTTTTGAGATAAACCCTGCACGGCCGCCATTTTGAAATTAATCGCTTCGAAAAAATTATTGTATACAGTCAGTGATATGTATGATAAACACCCTTTTTTGAAATCTCGATTTATTTTGTAGTTTTTTTGAAAAAAAAAAAAAAAAAAAAAAAAAAATCCCCAAAAAGCCTATTTTTTCGGCCTCTAGAGTGGCCTAACCCCTTAAGGGGTTACCCCCACTTGCGATTTTGAAAAAATCGATTTTTTTTTATTGCATTTTTTTGAAGTATAAGTATCCGGGCCCATACTTCTGTATGGGCCCGGAATAGATGACTCTATGTAAGTTTACAAAAAAAAAATATTTTCTTCGTGTAAACTGAAATTGAAACTTAAATCACATTTTTCTCAAAATGGCATTTCTGAAGTCGGTGACCAAGATTACTCGAACACTAATGAACCGATCTTCTTGAAATTTTGCAGGCTTATTTAATACATAAAAATGTAGTCTTTAATCGTTCGATTTTTTTTTCGAAAAAAAAATGGCCGTTTTATAGCCAAAAAACGGCCGTTTTTTTTTTCGTTAAAATCGAACCATTAACTTTGACTGTCCGCCATTTTGTGAAAAATGAATATTTTTTAAAATCCTTCGATTAAAGACTAGTTTATACTTATGTTGGACTACATCCAGCCGCATTTTTTTTTCAGATGATCCACTTCGCCGCAATGTTGGTCACCGCAAACCGTGTATATAAAAACATTATTTCATTGACGGCCATTTGCCACTAAACAATGTAATATTTTTCAATAAAAAAATTACTGAAAGTTCTTCAAGATGTGTTCTTTAAGATGGTATATTGATCGATTAAAAAAGTTTTGTAGTTTTCTTTAAAAAAATTCATGAAAAAGGCCTTTTTTGCGCTACAAGTGAGGGTAACCCGTTAAGAAAAAACATAGACTTTTTTTCAGCAACCGAATGTTTTTATGGTTAGAATAAATTAACAGTAAACAGAAAAGTTTGTTGGACACTTTTTATTGCATTTAAAGCTCACAAATTTATTTGCAATAATGATAAAAAAAGGATAATTTTCCCGGAATGTCCGACAGCATTTGAAACTTCGTAACCAACGATTATGGCATGACTATACGAATGATTCAAGAGGATTCAGAATTGACTGTCGAATTTTATGAACCGCATCTCGCAGTACGAAGAGACGTTGCTCTTGCATAAACCTCTCAATGCGTTTTTTTTCAACGACTTCCGGTTTTTGTCTAAAAATGAATATTTTTTTTTCTCTCTGTATCGCAACTCGTGTGGAACAAAATTATGGTACATGGTGAATTTACGATCTTCGAAGTTTATCGTCGATACATTTGGTTCGAGCCCGTATGAGTTTGATGGTCGCAAACATTAAAAAGTCTACGGGACCATAACTTCGTAATGGTGGGATGTGCTAATTTACGCCAAGTCCTCCGGAGCAAGGATAATACGAGTATTTTAATTTTTTTATTGCACCTTTTTTATGGGTTTATTTTATTTGTTGCGCTATTGCATCAACTTCGCAATTCATTAAGGGGTAACACTACTTTAAACGTCTCAAATTAAGCCATTTTTCACGATTTTTTTTGGGTGGAAGGCCGAGTAAGAGGATAACAATATTCAAGTATATTATGAGTCATATCTTCAAGTGAACAGAAAAGACATTTATATTAAAAAATTGCACAAAATGGTGACAATAGAGCCATTCTCGCGAGGGGTTGAATTTGAGACGCTTTGAGGCCCGAGTATAACTAACGCAAATTTGAATGTGGATTTTTAAAAAATTCTATTAATTTACATGGGCTAGAGAAATGCCTAGGGAATTTTGAAAATATTAATTTTTGTGTAAGTGACAAGCATTTAAAGTGAAAACTCAATTTTCGAATGAAAAAAGGACAATCGTTTGTTAATAAATAATGTTATAATTGAATCATGGAAAATCCCGTATGTATTTCTCTTCGAAATATTATTTCAAAGATGTGTTCAAAATTTGGAGTGAATCGAATTAAAATTATCGGAATTATGCTGCGTGCCGTTTTGAAAAATTGTGTTCCGAGAAAAACACAATTTTTGTGTTTTTCTCGGTTTTTTGGTTTTTTTTCAAAACCAAACTTTTTTCCACTTATTCTAGATGATTCAATGCATCTCTAAAGGTAGTCCTATCGCCAGGCTTCAATCCATAGGACTTTCATAATTTTTTTTTGAGCTTCAATAAATACGTTAATAATCGTCTCTGTAAAATTTCAGGGTCGTTTATCGATCTAATTACAGAGAAAAGAAATATTAAAAGTGCGTATTTTTGTGAAGGAATTCCAAGACGACATGCAAAAACCCAATTTCCGGTCGCTACAGAAGTGTAGATAATAGTGGGAATCCGTCAGATTCTTAAAAATCATCAGATTTACATACTTAAGGGGCCAGTCCACTTTTAAAATTTCAAAAAATCGAAAGCAAGCAAGACTTGAACAAATCGACGATGATGAGCAATCAGAAAGGATTTTGTACGGTGCAGGAATTGCCGATTGAGGTTAGGTAAGAGTTTTTCATAGTATAAACTTCAAACGCGTTTTTCTCGAAACACCGTTTTCAAAATCTAGCTCCATCGTATCTCTAAAACTAATAAACCGATTTTCTTGAAATTTGAACCACATATGAGGCATTCCACTTCACTTCAGCCAGTAAAAAAAAATCCGCAAATAATTTTGAAAAATCGAGTTACTTTATTGAAAAATATTCACCGAGTGTCGAAATTTATTCAAAAATTTCTGACATTTTTTCTCGTTGATTACTATTTTTTTTAACATTTTTCCATTCAAATTGCTGTATCTTTGGCGGGATTTGACGTATTTACATTCGTAAAAAACGAAAATGTGCGTCTTTTTATAGCCTTACAGAAAACAATTAATTTTGATTCTATTGAGCAAGTGGAACGTCCGTTTCAGGGCGAAATATGCAAAAATATTTTTTTTCTCAAGAAAAGACACTCGGTATTTAATGTTTTTAAATTTCCCCAAATTGTGAATACGAAAAACGGATTTTTGGTATTTTTTATATTATGGGATTCCTAAACACCGTGAAGTAAGAGCAATTTTTAGTTTTAATTTTTTTAATTAATATTCGATTGAAGAGTGTGGTGCACTTCAAGGCTTCAATACATATGACATATATGTCATATGTATTGGAACCTGTATTGTGATATGTATTTCAAAAACCTGGTAAACATACAGCGAGTGCTCCACACTCTTCAATCGAATGTTAATTAAAAAAAAATAGCTGTTATTTCACGATATTTAGGAATCCCATATTATAAAAATACCAAAAATCCGTTTTTCGTTTTCACAATTCGGGGAGGTTTAAAAAAATTTAATAACGAGTCTTTTCTTGAGAAAAAAATATTTTTGCATATTTTGCCCTGAAACGGACGTTCGACTTGCTCAATAAAATCTAAATTAATTGTTTTCTGGAAGGCTAGAAAAAGACGCACATTTTCGTTTTTTACGAATGTAAATACGTCAAATCCTGCCAAAGATACATCCATTTGAATGGAAAATGTTAAAAAATGGTAATCAATGAGAAAAAAACGTCAGAAATTTTTTTAAAATGTCGGCATATATTTTTCAATAAAATAACTCGATTTTTCAAAATTATTTGTGGATTTTTTTTACTGGCTGAAGTGACGTGGGATGCCTCATATTGTAAACATGATTCGCAACAATATGACCCTCGATGGTTTTAAAATTTTGATTTTTAATCTTTTTTTTTTGCGAAAAACTGCGAAAAAACGCGTTTTTAAAATACTCCTTTCGTTTTTCATCTGCCATTTTTTAATTTTTTGATAAAACTTTAAACCCGAGGGTCATTTTGTAGCTGGTGTCATACTGAATCTAATGGACTTTGATTTTTTATTTCGGACAAGCCATTGCCGAGTTGTGATGGAGCTACCTAGCCCACCTATTTTTGAGGCGTTACGTTAAACTATAGTTTTTGTACTTAAAAATAAATAAACATGAATCAAATTTTTTTAAATGTATTTCAAGACTTTATTTATCAAGCCCAACAACTTTTATATTCATATTTTTTATAAAATCCTAAAAAAATCGCGAATATAGCCTTTTTTTCGTGGCTCTAAAGTGGACTGGCCCCTTAACACTTGTAGTAATCCAGTGCTCTCAGAAAAAATTCCGCTTATTGACCTAATTTTTATGTAATATCAAGTTTAATTTGAACTTCCGGTATTGGATTTATTACCGCTTGCTACGATAAAGAGACGTGACAGCGAGGCAACAGCTGACTGTAGTCCTAACCTCATCTCACTCATTCGAATTTACTCACATATTTCACTTTTAACCGACATATTTCGCCGACACAAATTTTCCACGCTTTTTACCAGTCGTGGCCCAAATACAATGCTTTATATTTCCCGCACCTGGCATTGTTTTGTAGGCACGATTTTTTAGGCAAATTTTTGTAAAGTGAAAAATTTCGTCCGATATTTGTTAATAACAAATGAACTATGCAATATAAAAAAATCCTACGTACTTCCATAGACAATGTATTTTTCAAGATATATTCAACATTTCAAGTGAATCGGTTGAAAATTGTCTGAGTTATGTTTCCGGCCAACTTAAAAAATGCAGTTTTGAGGTAAACGCTGCACAGGCGCCGTTTTGGATTTAATCGCTTCAAAAAAATTATTGTATACAGTCACTGATATGTATGATAAATACCCGTTTTGTAATATCGATTTATTTTGCAGTTTTTGTGAAAAAAAATCCTCAAAAAGCCTATTTTTTCGGCCTCTAGAGTGGCCTAACCCCTTAAGTCGTGAAAGATTTATACCTCATGTTGGATGAATTTTATATTTTTTTCTTGTATATTCTCACTTATGTATTCTCAATGTCTGCTGGATCTTTTACTCGCCATCATAAATTGCGTCACTTGGACCGTGTGCGTACAAGATGATATTACATCCGTACGTGAAAATTCTTCGTGCGTCAAACGTACAATCGATGCTGCTTGATAAGAAAACTCCCGAGCGCGAAGTTTATGTTTCTGTAACGGTGAGGAAACCCGAGATCACGAAAAGTATTCCTCATACGTGGATACGAGAGGAGTCGAGTAAATCATTTTTATCGCTAGATCAAACTACGAGAATACAGGCAGGACGAGTGTTCGTGCCGCATAAGGAGTAGTCTTTTTCGTTCCGTCATTTTTACAGCCTTTTTTCCAACCAACAAATGGAATTAATTTAGAGAGCGGACTACGTGAATATCTAAAAAAATATAAAAATATACATAATGAGACACTAAATTAATACCGGTGGCATTATAGTAAAATCATAAATATTAAAATATACGTACAAAAAATAAAAAAAATTATCATAGTATAACACAATAAAAAAATAATATTCGTATAATACAAAATATTTTATCATAATAATGTTATTTTTGCATGTTTTGTAATGTATAATTTAATATTTTAATATTACAAATGAATATGAAAGAAATATAATATCGGTATCGGTAAATAATAACATCGGTGTCATTACGGAAAAATCATAAATATTAAAAAATATGTACCAAAAAATGAAGAAAATAATCATAATATAACACAATCGAAAAATAATAATATTCGTATAATACAAAATATTTAATCATAATTATGTTATTACATGTTTTGTTATGTATAATTGAATATTTTGATATAAATGAATATGAAATATTTATTTATAATATATAAAACCTTAATTTCATAAATATTATGATAAATTTGATTGATATATTATAGATCAGTATGAAAAATATCCATAAAAAAAATTGCGAATTCATAAAAGCCTGTGTACGAATGGAAAGGGCGAGGACAGAGGGAACCACCGAAAATGGGAGAATGGAGAGGGAGCAAGATTAATATAAGTAGAAACATAAGAAGGAAAATTGGAAAATGTTAAAGCGAAATGTAATCGAGGAGAGAGTAAGCGAACAAAAAATTAATGTCAACAAGCAATTAAGAAAAATGGTATAAAAGACGGAACTGTAAAAGGTGTAGTACATCATACCGTTGAATAAAGAATACTACAGCATAAAAAAATAATAAAATAATAACACCATTGAAGTACGAGGATGAGTCAAAAAGTTCTTAGAAGTGCACATTGATATAATATTTTTGGGAGTAATTTGATACTTATTTTGAACAGTGTCAATCACAATATTTATGCAAAGTTTCAGTCGATTTGATCGTATTGTTTTTCCGTTATTAATTATTTTGTGCAAGCACTTGTGAAAAATACTCAAATATGGAGAAAAGTGAGTTACGTACAGTGATAAAATACCTGTGTCTGAAAAGCAGCTGCTGGCTTTGAAATCCTCGACCACCCATCATATTCTCCGGACTTACAAGGAACATCACTTTGGTGTCCTCCTCCGATTTTGTTGAAACTTTTTTATGTAGCAGAGTATCAAAAACTAAGAGACACGTTTTTTTTTATCGGCGGAAAATTGGTTTTAAGGGGTGAAACGCACCCTCAAAAATGGGGATGTTTTTCGTCGATAACGTTTTAACGGTACGAGATATAAAAAAAATTCAAATTGCAACAATGTTAATTTTTTTGTGTACTATACATTGGAGATGAGAACGATAACATTATCGACGAAAAACGAAAAACACCCCTATTTTCAAGGGTGCGTTTCACCCCTCAAAACCGTTTTTCCGCCGATAAAAAAATACGTGTCTCTTAGTTTTCGATACTCTTCCACATAAAAAAGTTTCGACAAAATTGGAGGAGGACATCAAAGTGATGTTCCTTGTTAGCCTCCACTGATTTTCACTTATTCTCAAAATTAGAGGAGCATATCCGAGGGAAGAAATTTGACGATGATGACGCGGTTATGGCCGCCGTAAAATAGTTTTTTGAGAGTCAAGAAAATGTTTTTTTAGGAAGGAATAAGAAAGTTTGAAAAGCGTTATTTTAAATGTATCGAAGTAGAGAGAGATTATGTAGAAAAAGAAAATATTTTTGTGTTAATTTTCTTATTTTTTATAGTGATTCCAAGAACTTTTTGATTTACCCTCGTACAATCAGAAATGTAAATATGCATAATAAATCGTTAAAAAATAATAACAATAGTAACAAGGTGACATACATGTCGAATAGAAATATTCTCGGATATAATCCACCCCGCGATCATTAAAATAACGCATCGTCACTTTCACCGTACTCGAGAATCGAGTCGATGCGACTTAGGGAAAAAAAACGAACTAAGCGTGAACGGAAGAAGGCCGTGATGAATATCACCTATGATACACGTAACGATTACACAGGACGTGTCGATTAGGCTCCATCGTGGAGGTCCTTTTTTAGTCCAGGCAATAAGCATGAAAGTAAGCACTTTTTAGATATAAATACGCAAAATTGATTTATGGGTAATACCATGTCGCTGAATCGAATGGTGATAATAATTTTGCAGTCAACCCCCCAGAAAATGTTTTGAAATGTTTTAAAATGTTTAAAAACCGTTTAATCCGGAACCTAATAATTTTATCGAAAAATATGTCGAACAAAAGTTGTTTGGGCCATAAAAGTACGTAAAAAAGTATTGAACGTTCATCTTCGTATCTTCAAAAATAAGGGCGAAAAAAACGAAAAACCATTCAATTAAGGGACAAAAGCCTCGACGTTTCAAAAAATAAAAAAATATCAAATTCGTAAATATCTCGGATTTTTTTGTTACACATTGCTTTAGTAAGAGTTAATCTAACTTTCTAGAGATTTTTTGATTTTTATTTATTGTATAAGTATTCAAAAATGACGACTGAACATTGACGAAATTACTGGTTGAGGATCACTGTCAGAAAGAGACGCAGTATATGACTATGGCTATCTGTGCATGCGCGCAACGTGCTCCAACGAGTATCGCGCGTCCCTTACACTCCCAGTGGTGCTTCGGCTGCAAAGCGACTTGCAGCCGAGCGTCTTGCAAACACATTTTCATTCGTCTTTTTCTCCCTCATTTTTGAAGATACGAAGACGAACGTTTAATACTTTTCTACGTACTTTTATGTCCCAAACAACTTTTGTTTGACATATTTTTCGATAAAATTGTTAAGTTCCGAATTAAACGGTTTTTAAACATTTCAAAACATTTTGTCTTGAATACAAATTTTCATTCGTCTTTTTCTCCCTCATTCTTGCAGATACGAAGACGAACGTTCAATACTTTTTTACGTACTTTTACGTCCTAAACAACTTTTGTTTGACATATTTTATAGCACAGTGTGACCTAAACCCGCACTTTACGCACGCTTTTCCGTGACCTAAGTAGCCCTTTTTTACACTGTACGAAAATCGATCGCCTAACTTCACAGATGTATGAAAAACAAAAGAAAATACTTTTAAATGTCATTTCAAGCTTGAAAATTCATAGCGGACAAGTAACGAGACAGGGATAGGTTAGCGATTCTCCTAAAAACATTTTCATGTTGTAGAAAAAATTACAGCGAAATCAAAACGAAACGCTGACCCATAGTTTGTTGTATGGAAATTATAACTTTCATTCAGAAATGGACAGTTCGGGAAGTGAATTTAGTGAAGATGAGATAAACGAAATTGTTCCAGACGCTATAAAAGAAATAGCGAAATCGGTGACTCTAAATTTGTTGCCCAGTAAATCGAAAACATTATATACAGCAGCGTATAACGCATTCAATGGCCCTAGCAGCAATCTAACATTGAATAATTGCAATGTCACACGAACATGCGGGACTGACAATAAGATGGTGCAAACCGACAAAAGCGGTTAAAAAAAATCGTTACAGTTTGTAAAATTGGTGTTTTAATTACATGCGTTGAAAAAATTAAAGTTATTCCTCTTGTTTCACCTACTTTTGTGTACATTATTTAATAAACGTACATGGATTATCGAAATTATTATTCTGGTGGGACAGTTTTTCAATTTTTTTTCTTCCGTGCTTGACTTGCGGTTAACGTTGAGATTATATGATATTTTAACGCAAGTTTAAAAATGATAATTTCATCCCTCGGGGGGGCTGCGCCCCCCCGAACCCCCCTCTACGCCCCCCGAACCCCCCCCTACACCCCCTTCCCGCGTCCGAGGCGGGTTTATGTCACATGTGCTATAAAATAGTATACGATACTCGTGACTTGAGTAGCCTATTATTGCACGGCGGTTAGCACCCTCGCTGCGCTCGGGCGCTAACTTCGCGCCGTGCAATAATAGGCTACTTAGGTCACACGTATCGTAATATACTATTTCGATACAATTGTTAAGTTCCGAATTAAACGGTTTTTAAACATTTTAAATCATTTTGTCTTGAAAACAAATTTTCATTCGTTTTTTTCTCCCTCATTTTTTAAGATACGAAGACAAACGTTTAATACTTGTTCACGTACTTTTATATCCTGAACAACTTTTGTTTGACATATTTTTCGATAAAATTGTTAAGTTCCGAATTAAAAGGTTTTCAAACATGGTACAACATTTTGACTTGAAAACAAATTTTCATTCGTTTTTTTCTCCCTCATTTTTGAAGATACGAAGATGAACGTTCAATACTTTTTTACGTACTTTTATATCCTAAACAACTTTTGTTTGACACATTTTTCGATACAATTGTTAAGTTCCGAATTAAACGGTTTTTAAACATTTTAAAACATTTTGACTTGAAAACAAATTTTCATGCGTTTTTTTCTCCGTCATTTTTGAAGATACGAAGACGAACGTTCAATACTTTTTTACGTACTTTTATGTCCTAAACAACTTTTGTTTGGCATATTTTTCGATAAAATTGTTAAGTTCCGAATTAAATGGTTTTTACACATTTTAAAACTTTTTTTCGGGGGTTGATAGCAAAATTATTATCGCCATTTGATTCAATACCATCAAATTACCCCTAGATCAATTTTGCATATTTACATCTAAAAAATGGTTACTTTCGAATTTTTTACTGGACAATTTTTGCGAGGCACACTCTCAGCAAATAAGTGGCGGATCATCCGATTGAAATCTTACTGTAATCGCGTGGTAAAGCGTTGTATATTCACCCCCCCCCCCCCCCCCTCATCGGGCGAAATCTCACTCGGAATTCGGGCCGAATTTCTTCTAGGTCATACGCACCTTGCCGATTTTGATTGTCCCTCGAGAGCTACGCCGTCAAATGATTCGCTAGGAAAATCGGGAGAACGGGAGAGTGGCAGGGTCGAACTTTCATTTCATCTCTCACGATCACGCCGATGAGAGCGATGATTTTAAAGACCACAAAGAAAAGTAAAGAGACAAAAAAATGTTCACCAGTGGGTGCGGTTACGTCCCCGAGGCTGTCCTATCAATTTTGCGAGAGAATGAGATCGACGAAAGAGCGCCGCTCTCACGAGCCTCGTGTGTGTGCGTGTGTGATCGTTTAAGGGGTTACCCCCACTTGCGATTTTGAAAAAATCGATTTTTTTTATTGCATTTTTTTGAAGTGTAAGTATCTGAGAATAACTTCTGTATGGGCCCGGAATAGATGACTCTATGTAAGTTTACAAAAAAAAATATTTTCTTCGTTTAAACTGAAATTGAAACTTTAAACGCGTTTTTCTCAAAATGGCATTTCTGAAGTCGGTGACCAAGATTACTCGAACACTAATGAACTGATCTTCTTGAAATTTTGCAGGCTTATTTAATACATAAAAATGTAGTCTTTAATCGTTCGACTTTTTTTTTTCGAAAAAAAAAAAATGGCCGTTTTATAGCCAAAAAACGGCCTTTTTTTCGTTAAAATCGAACCATTAACTTTGACTGTCCGCCATTTTGTGAAAAATAAATATTTTTTAAAATCCTTCGATTAAAGACTAGTTTATACTTATATTTGACTAAATCCATCCGCATTTTTTTTTTCAAATCCACTTCGCCGCAATGTTGGTCACCGCAAACCGTGTATATAAAAACATTATTTCATTGACGGCCATTTGCCACTAAACAATATATTATTTTTCAATAAAAAAATTACTGAAAGTTCTTCAAGATGTGTTCTTTAAGATGGTATATTGATCGATTAAAAAAGTTTTGCAGTTTTCTTTAAAAAAATTCATGAAAAAGGCCTTTTTTTGCGCTACAAGTGGGGGTAACGCCTTAAAGCAGAACCGTAATTCCACTGTTATGTATAAAGGGTGTCTCAAAATGACCTGACATTTTAAATTGCGTGCCATTTTTTTTGTGGCGAACGTAGAGTACTAATCTTTGACGACTGGCAACAGGAAGTATTGAGGTTTAGTCATGGGGAATTACACGATCGAGCAACGCATAGAAATTGTTTTTTGCTGCATTGTTACTGCATACCGTAAGATGGGTTTACTTTGAACAAGTTTTGGAAGTTTTTTGGAGGCATCTTTTTTTAACATCCTAAATTCTAATTTCTTTAGCTCCAATAGAACAATTTGTCCGTTGGCTATCAAATGTATAAGAAAGTGAAGCCCTACCACCTGTCCACAATTTTATATATATTTTTTTAAGTCTCAAAGTAACTGCGAGTGTGCGGTTTCTTTGACAATGCATTGGAATGCAACTTACGTGAAAGATTGAGGGTTAATTTGACATCATTTTGATGAAAACTTTAATATTTTGTGCATTATACATGGAATTAAATGAAAAACAACGACTTTTTACAATCAAATTTTCATCTTTATTAAGGCGGGAGCCTGAATTAGAAGGTTCAAAAGAGCGTTTTTTCGGGAATTTTTTTAGAAGGGAAAAAAACAAGTGAGCCCAGTGAACATTGAGGTATCTTTTCATGTATATTTGAAATGTATAAAAAAAATTTCAACATGAAACAATAAATGACTGCAGATTTATCAGTCTATTCCATGTGCGTCTTGCCATTGCAGTCCCCAAACGGCGAGAAAGATGCAGCTCGTAATTCTTGACTGAACCAAATAAACATTTTCATTTCATTTTATTTCATTTCATTTAGTAACATTTTCCATTCTCATATATTTTTCATCTGGGTGAATTAAGAAAAAGCTGAAAAAATCGCGATATTATAATTTTTCCCAGGTTTGAAAAAAATGTGGTAAAAAAAACATTTTAACGTGCTATAAAAATTATATGAAAATACTTCTTCAACTTTTATTAATAAATAGAAATGTCAGACCATTTTGAGACACCCTGTAGATATATCTGTATATACACTCTTCGTATACCGCACGGGCGATGGGAGAATGAGGATCGAAGATATTATAGTGCAAAAAGAAAATGGAATACCCGAGAAAAAGAAAAACGTTTACTTTCACCAACCTCTGCACTGGCGAATGAGTTACGAGACCGGGTGGAGAACAGGCTTCTCGCATTATACTGTCGATGCCGTATGACCGGTGGCGATAAAACAAGTGCATTTATCTATATGTGGGTATATATATATATATAAATACTAGCTGACAATTAGAACTTATATATATTCCTGGTTGACGATAAAACGCAACCGAAATCGAACAATAATAACGATGATGATCCCGATAATAATAGAACAAGAGAATAATAGAATAATAAGAGAATGAATATAAGTAGTAGTATTTTTATTCCGTGCATTACTTTTTAAGGTATTACTGAATGGATATTAAAAAATCGCCAAAATTCTTGAAAATTTGAAGAATGATAGCTCTTGATAGAATAATGATACATGAATTGTTTACAAAATTTCACTAAATAATTTAGTAGTTATAAACATATGAATTTAAGGGGTGAGGTGCAGTCAGCGCCGTGAAAAACGAGCATTTTCAATCATTTTTTTTAATAGTAATTAAGTTTGTTTTACAAAAGTGGTTACACAGGCTTTGTATGTTATATTTCAACTTGACTTGTACAAATTTTCAAGGAAAATATTGATTATTTATAAAAATATCGCCATCTTTGTCGGAACCCCTTCGGCATGTAGTGCTTTGCTGTGACCATCATGAAATTTTACTAGATCAGCTGAAATAACAAAAACAAAAAAAATCATTAGTTTAATAATAAATCTAGTCCTTAATCGAAGCTTTTTTTCAAAAATTAACAAAATGGCGGCTTCCGACAGATAACTTTCGATTTTCGACCAAAAAATCGCTCGTTTATTGTTTAAAAGAAATAGAAATTTTCAACAAAAATGGAAATACTTCGCTCAAGGACTAGTTTTTAATGCTATCAATAAGCACACCAAATTTCATCAAAGTCCATGGAATGGTTTTTGAATTATAGTGGTCAGCGACTTGAAAAACATAGTTTCGAGAAAAACGCGTTTAAAGTTTTTCGCTGTGGATACGGTATTATATGTTCGTAAAATTTTGAGCTCGATGGATGAAGCTAAACTTCTTTTATGTACATTGATCCGCTGAATCCGAATATTACAAGTTTTTGCCGAAAAGTCGAGCATTTAATTGTTTATAGCCAATTGTTAAAACAATTTTTCAAAAAATTAAAGTTTTTCGGGATGTATTATTTTTTAAAAACATTTTGGGCAATTTTAAAACGAAAGTATTCTTTATAAAATTTTGCTAGTTGATAGTTTTCGAGTAATAAATTTGGCAGTCAATTTATAGAATAGTACAATATTTATTTTAACGATGAATTAATCAGTAATCATTGGAAAACTCAATATATATATACAATATATACAATATATATATATATAATATCATTTTATTAATAATAAAATGATCTGAACGTATTAATTAAATGTAATAATTGCGACATTTTTGTGTGGGATAGTTGAAACAGATGTACAGTCAGTGACAAAACCTCAGTGGAGCACACGCCAATATCGTCGAATTTGACCTCAATTATTATCAAGAGTGAAAAATTAACATTTCCAAGCGTTAATTTATTTAAAATTAGCTATTCGTAAGGCTAAACATGTACCACATGATCTAGACTTGTAGATCCATGATTCGCTCTTTTTGGACTAACCTTTTGCCCGACGGTCCATTCAGTAATTCCTTAATATTCGGAAGAAATTATACCTTCAGAAAATGCAATTTAAAAATAGATTTCTTCAACCCATCACACCAGACGACGCAACGGCGTTAAGCGCTACCGAACGATGGGAAGAGAATATTCATGAACATCGAACAATTTTGGATCAGATGTACGGCCTTGTCCCATCTATTGTACTATTTTTTATTTTATTTAAAAAAAATTTTCGTACTAAAAATAGTATTTAATAATAATGAATAAAAACAATAGTTATAGAAAATACTAATAATAGAAATAATAATAATGAAAACAATAATAGTTATATTATTGTTTTCATTATAATAATAAAAAAAATTGTTTTCATCACAATAATAATGAAAACAATAATAGTTATATTATAATATTATAACAACGACAATAAAAATAACAACCTATAAAAATCGATCGTCACAGAAAGGTGGCGCGAGATGATCGTGACACTCGTAACTCACCGTTCAATGCCGGATCGTAGGTCTTGTGTGTCCAGGGTATCACGAATCACCGACTCTCACAATCGTGGAACTCGCCGCACGAGGAAATACCCGCGCCCGTGAAAATAGTCCAGCCATTCCATTCGATTTCTTCCAATTAATCGCGGCCGCGCGCGGGAGAAAGGGCGAAAGAGAGAATCGCAGGAATATGAAATAAAATCAATTGCAGAAGTGATCAAACCGTGAGCGACCGTTCGAAGATTCGAGGGAAAGAGTCCCGTTCCGCGTTGACCTTTCGCAAATCGATTTGTTATTCATGCAAAATCGGTTGTTCGTTTATCCTTTTGATTTTTTCGAAACATTTATTCGATTTCTCGCGGAATGCTCATCCTCCGCATACAAACTTAATATGATTTAGAAATGTTCTCCAAGAGCATATTACTAATATAGCCATACACTATATATATATATATATATATATATATATATATATATATATATATGAAAAGAAGACTTTTCTAGATAAAACAAATAACCAAGAGTATTTTTTAGAAACCGGGTAAAAAAAGTTATCATTTGTAGAAATGGCAAGTGAAAAACCAAAAGCAGATGATTTTTATCTCAAAAACCGTGGGACTTTTGCTAAACTGAAATTCCAGCATATAGTGACCTATCGACGGTTGCAGGATTATTCATTCATAACTGGACACACTGTATAAATATATATATATATATATATATATATATATATATATATATATATATATATATATATATATATATATATATATATATATATATATATATATATAGACACAGTGTGTCCAGTTGGTTATTTGTTTTATCTAGAAAAGTCTTCTTTTCAGCCTTAAATTTTAAGGAAACTTTATGAAAAAAGATCTTATGCAGAATTTTCATACAAACCAATTTAAACATTAGACTTTGATAGCCTGCGATGTAAAAAAAATATACTTACTTAAGGGGTTAGGCCACAGTAACGGGCATAAAATCATGTGCAAATTTCACAATTTTTTCCGTATGAAAAAGTGATTCACTCATGAAATTAATTACACATCTATTTAGTATGAATATCAAGCTGTTAGAAAAAATGTATTTTTTTTCGATGTACAAAATGGCCGACTACTCGAAACTTCTCGAAACAGCTTTTTTCCAATTGGCGTGACAAATAACTTCAACAATTTTCACTCGATTTACTTCAAATTTAAAAGTTATGTTCCTAATTGCATTTCGCAGAGAAATACGTACGGAATTGCTGATTAATCGAAAACTTTTCATTTTACGAGCAGTTTATGAGCAGTTATAACGAAATTTTTCACTGAAAATTCATTTTTTAAGTTCAAATACCTAAAACTTTTGAATAAAACAATATTTTTGAAATTTCTTACGCACTTCTCTAGGTATTATAATGTAGATTGACGAGAATTTTTGTTTTTTATTCTAGGTAAAAAATTGTGGATGCTAAATGTCACGCCGCGGAGCGCCTAAAAAAAAGATGACAAAAGGAAATATTAGTAGTCGGCCATTTTGTACGTCGAAAAAAAAATTTCTAACAGCTTGATATTCATACTAAATAGTTGTGTAATTAATTTTATGAGTGAATCACTTTTTCATACGAAAACAATTGTTAAATTCGCACAGGATTTTATACCTGTTGCTGTGGCCTAACCCCTTTAAAAAATTGCTCAATTTTTGTCGATTCATATCATTTGTAGAAATGGCATGCAAAAAACCAAAAGCAGATGATTTTTAAAAAAATAACATGAAGCCGAAAAATTCGAAAACCGTGGGACTTTTACTAAACTGAAATTCCAGTATACCTATAGTAAGACAAGATGTGACCTATCGACAGTTGCAGGATTATCCATTCATAAAAGAACATACATATAAAGGACCCTGTATATATTAGGTATAGTAAAAAGAAATCCATAATTTTTGCCTTCAATTTCATGCAGAAATAATGGATTTCTTTTTACAATACCTAATATATCTATATGTATGTGAATACTTATATATAAATATGGTAAATTCCCATATAGGGTCGCCTGTCGTAACAAAAATGCCAGCATTCAGCCATTAAACGGTTTGCTGATAACCGGCCAATAATTCGTCGACCAGCATTGGGGTACTGTAGGCGGATGAACGGCTTGCCAGATCTATGCCAGCCATTCGTGGGCCAATACTATCGTACCGATAATATGGCGATCAGCATTGGGGCATCGTAGGCAGATGAACGGCTTGCCAGATCTATGCCAGCCATTGGTGGGCCAATACCATCGCACCGATAATATGGCGATCAGCATTGGGGTATCGTAGGCGGATGAACGGCTTGCCAGATCTATTCCAGCCATTGATGGTTTGTTTTTGGGCGTTTTGCGAATGCAGGTCGTTAAACTGTAACACGTAAAAACAAGGGATAAGGTTTCGAAAAGCATATCCTACTGATGAAGCTGAAATTTTGCACCGACCTTCTTTTCAATATTTTAAGAGAACCTTTAAAAGGATATTGGCGACTAGCAATAGTTTTCGATATATCGGATATTGAAAGTTATTTATTGTACTGCGCTTCTACTATATTAAATAAATCCAAACAAAGCCATCCCACATGGCAAGTGATATGCACATATGGGCGAGCACAGTTTGCCAGGAAGCCGCGCGGCTGGAGGAGTGGGGGGTATCCATGGGATATATAGATATACTCGTATGGCGTGAAATAATAAACTTTACAATGCGATGTATGGAAAACTATTGCTAGTCGTCAAGAATCCGTTAACGGTTTCTCTTAGGATAATGAGAGGAAGTTCGGTGCAAAATTTCAGCTCGATCAGAGGAGTATGCTTTTCGGAACTTCACCCAAAACGAGCGAGTTATTTTTACAGCCTAAATGGACCAAAAAAATTGTCGGTAAACTTTAATGTCACGAATAAAATTATCGGCATAAAAGTAAGGAACGAACAAACGATGGGTTCTGTAAGTGTTAAAATGGCTAAGTGGGTAGGGCGCTCGACACTAGAACGAAAGGCGCAGGTTCGATCCCGATGAAAGGTAAAAATTTGAACAATGCAGAAACTGTTTTTAATGCAATTATTCTATGTACATGGACATAAGTAAAGCATAAGAAAATAAAAAAGATACTACTAGAATTTTTATATTCATAATTTGTCAATTTTTTGTTTTTCATTTCCGGCAGAAGATCTGGCAGCCGTTGCTGGGCCAATATGGGCGTATGATAGTTGGCCAAGTCTTAGCAGCCATTCATGGCTTACCATTACCAACCATGCATGGTGCGGATCTGGCCCGTTTACATAGCCATTACCGCGCCATCGTTTGTTCTCTGGCAACCAGTCGTGAGCCATTACTGTGCCGATTGTAAAACCCTATTTGGGTTTCGGCCTAGTCCCCATAAAAGAATAACTAAAGTTCACTGATTCATATGTATCGTTTTACTTGAACATGACCTTAGCGTTCTCATCTTGCCCCTTCTTCCCCTATATAATCGCGAGAAAAATGCAGAAAGCATGATCGGGGAATAGAGTTTATAATAGCGAGATCCCGCAAGAGTTTAAGGTCTTATGAGGAGAGAGAGAGAGAGACTCGGTCTGTTCGCTCGTACGTTTAAGATTCAAGATCCAGCGAGAGAGGTTCACGAGGTCAGGCGAGCCTCGACGAGCTTCCTATAGCTCTCCACTTAAAACGTTATCGGTAAGTAATATATTCTCTCCTCGGAACTCATAACCGCATTCGTCTGCGATGTCCGCACCTGTTGGTACGGTGTGCACTTCAAACATGTCTCTCCCGACCCCCGCCTCCACCTTCTTCCCCTGCGCTTTCTATGTCCCTCCAGCCCGCGCACTTGTGAATTACTTATAGCCCAGTAAAAGACACCAAAACCCTGCACTTTTAGCGTAGAATTGGAATTTTTTACTGAACCTAGATGGTTGCATACTGAAAGTAACCCCAATGAAATGTTTCCCCTTATCTCGCCCCAAGCCTAAGAAATAGGGGATGAAAACTTTAAAATCGCCGTATCTCGATAATTCGATCAAAAAATATTTCAAACAAAAGTTGTTTGGAACGATAAAATACGTATAAAGTTATTCAACGTCCAGTCCCCCACCTTTGAAAATAGCGGCACAAAAATGCGACAGCACCACTGACCCAACAAGGGCGCAGCGCCATTCCGCTCGCACAGGCATCAAACCCGAATTTCCTAACCGTTTTTGTGCCGCTATTTTCAAAGATGGGGCGTTGGACGTACAAAAACTTTATACGTATTTTATTATTCCAAACAACTTTTGTTTAAAACACTTTTTGATCGGGCTATTAATCCTCGAGATATGGGGATTTTTATGTTTTCAACCCCTATTTTTTAGTGTTTGGGCGAGTTGGGCGAAATTTCATTGGGGTCACTTTTAGTATGCAACCATCTAGCTTCGATAAAAAATAGGAGCTCTAGGAAGCTTCTATTCCCGAATTTTCTAATCGTTTTTGTGCCACTATTTTCAAAGATAGGAGATTGGACGTCAGATAACTTTATACGTATTTTATTATTCCAAACAACTTTTGTTTGAAACATTTTTCGATCGGGCTATTAATCCTCGAGATACGAGGATTTTTATGTTTTCAGCCCCTATTTCTTAGGGTTGGGGCGAGTTGGGCAAAATTTTATTGGGGTTACTTTCAGTATGCAACCACCTAGCTTCGGCCAAACATTCTAAGTATACGCTCAAAGTGCTGGGGTTTCGTCTCTTTTACTGGAACAGGAGCTCCAGGAAGCTCCTATTCCCGAATTTTCTAATCGCTTTTGTGCTACTATTCTCAAAGATAGGAGATTGGACGTCAGATAACTTTGTACGTATTTTATTATTCCAAACAACTTTTGTTTGAAACATTTTTTGATCGGGCTATTAATCCTCGAGATACGAGGATTTTTATGTTTTCAACCCCTATTTCTTAGGGTTGGGGCGAGTTGGGCGAAATATAATTGAGGTTACTTTCAGTATGCAACCATCTAACTTCGGTAAAAAATTCCAAGTCTACGCTCAGGGTGCGGGGGTGTCGTCTCTTTTACTGGAATAGGAGCTCCAGGAAGCTCTTATTCCCGAATTTTCTAACCGGTTTTGTGCCGCTATTTTCAAAGATGGGGGGTTGGATGTCAAATAACTTTATACGTATTTTGTCATTCCAAACAACTTTTGTTTGAAACATTTTTTGGTCGGGCTATTAATTATCGATATACGGCGATTTTTAAGTTTTCAACTCCCATTTCTTGGGATTGGGGCGAGTTGGGGGGCAGCATTTAATTGAGGTTACTTTCAGTATGCAACCATCTAGCTTCAGCGAAAAATGCTAATTTTACGCTAAAAGTGCTGGGTTTTCGTCTCTTTTACTGGACTATTATTGCTTTTGCAAGTCACCTGATCAGGTTGCTTTTGCTCGGTGTGTGTATGTGGTCTTTGCCTGTATGCCATCTCTCGCGAGGAGAGCACCACCGCGACGGGGTGTCCCTTGCCTTGTGATAAACCGGCGTAAATGATTTGCGTCCGTAGCTAAAAGGATATCTCAACGTTTGACGCACGATCGCCGGATAATGTATATCTTGGAGGATGAACCGTTATACCGCTCCTAAGACTTAACTGTGTACGTCTATACAGCACTCTTGGAAGATCATATTTGCTTGTGCACGAGCCACGAAGAAACTCGTGGCAGTTTTAGGGTCTATCAAAGCCGTCTATTTACCATCGTACTTGGGAAACCTATCGTTTGGGAAGTACCAATTCAGCTTCGAGCAACATGTGGCGGTGCATTCCTAAGCTAATCGACTACAGCGAAGTGCTCTTGGTGCATCTACGGCTCCGGCAATTTCGCGTGAAATTTGATATTCTCAAAAATATGTCCTGGATGCAAATTGGCACGGGTTGAGAATCAAATTTCCACCTTAAAGTGTTTGTTTTTTTTGTGGATTTTTTCACCATTGCTTTTTAATATTTAAGGGGCGAATACACCCTGAGAAAAATCTATGGTATTCTCATCATTTTTTAACTATATTTTATATTTCCCTGAGGGGACTTTATAGCCATACTTTATAGCCATAGTTACTGCCAAACGTAAAGTACTGCTTATTGATATTTTAGCAGTTGCAAGCATTATGCACATATGTTAACCACCAATCTTACAAACATACGTTTATTCTTCAATGCTATTAAGGGGTTAGGCCACTCTAGAATTTTCGAAAAATCGATTTTCTTTTAAGGGGCCAGTCCACTTTGGAGCCGGAAAAAAAGGCTATTTTCGTATATCATGAAAAACACATTGTCTATGGAAGTACGTAGGATTTTTTTTTTATATTGCATAGTTCATTTGTTATTAACAATAATCAGACGATTTTTTAGGCAAATTTTTCACTTTCCACTTTAGAAGTGCGCCATTTGGCCAGAAATAAATATATCGAAAAAATCCTACGTACTTCTATAGCAGTTATTATATATAATCGAAAAAAATTCATTGGCTTGTTACAATTAAAAAATTACAGAAGCTGTTTGTCCGGCCGTGGACCTTGGAAAAACGGAGGTGTCATCGCAAAAACGCTGCAGAGTCGCCATTTTGAAATGAATATCTTCAAAAAAATTGTTGTACATAGTCACTGATATGTATGATAAACACCCTTTTTTGTAATCTCGATTTATTTTGTAATTTTTCTGAAATAGGCCCAAAAGGCCTATTTTTTGGCCTCTAGAGTGGCCTAAGGCCTTAAGGGGAGATATACACCTAGCTGGTCGAGGTCGAGGATTTAGAAGCTATGAACATTCTGTCGACCGTAGAGAACCTACACTATGGGCCTGGTATCGATGATTCCATGTAAGTTGACAAATTTCATGATTTATTAATTCCCAAATTTTCAAACGCGTTTTTCTCAAAACCACGCTTTTCAAATCAGTACCCAAAATTTCTCGAAAACCAATGAACCGATTGTCTTGAGGTTTTTTGTGGTTATTCTATACACCATTATCTAGTACGTCATAGGATTTTTTTTCCGTTACTTAGTTTTTGTTTTATAGGCAAAATAATAACTAATTTTTGGCCCAAAAATCACTATTTATGTTCAAACGTCCGCCATTTTGTCATAAATCGATATTTTCAAAATCGGCTATGACAAGTACTAGATTATAGTATCTAATTTAATAATCTTTTTGGTTTTTTTTTTCAGATGATTTTTGAAGAAACGCCACTGGGTACCGTATACGCAGATTTTTTTACGACGCTCCAAGGATCATACAATATCCTTGTATATTTTTGATATTTTTAAATAAAGAAAATTAAACATATTTTTGAATGTATATACTTTTAGATAATTAAAACCCCAATCCGAAATTTCAAATAGTTTTCCTTGAAAAAATTCACAAAAATGACCTTTTTTCTGGCTCCTAGGTGTATATCTCCCATTAAGCTGCGGTTTCTCGAACTGCAAATGATTTACGTCTTCGTTACAAGTAAACTTTACCATAATTTTTTTCGAATAGTCATTTTTCATAAGGTCTTCTAGCAAACTACAGTCGAAAAACGTTAATGTTGACCATATGAATTGTACAAACTTGAAAAGAATAGTAGAAGTTTGACTGAACAAAACTTAAGGGGTTACCCCCACTTGCGATTTTGAAAAAATCGATTTTTTTTATTGCATTTTTTTGAAGTGCAGTTTTTTTTTGATGCCCGGAATAGATGACTCTATGTAAGTTTGCAAAAAAAAATAGTTTCTTCGTGTAAACTGAAATTGAAACTTTAAACGCGTTTTTCTCAAAATGGCATTTCTGAAGTCGGTGACCAAGATTACTCGAACACTAATGAACCGATCTTCTTGAAATTTTGCAGGCTTATTTAAGGGGGAAGCCTGCTTTAGAGGCTTCAAAAAATCGATTTTTTCGAGGATTTTTTTGGGAAGGAAAGAAATTTTCGATTGAAACGAAACTTTCAGGTTTTATTGTTATATATTTCAACAGTCTTCTCAAATTTTTTCATTAAAATATATGTCATATTATGCCTGGTACAAGCATTTCGCCGAGGCGCCTCGAGTGTGCATGTGTCGTGCGGCGGGAAAGATGCAGGTCGCAATTTCCATCTAAAACAAAAAACCCAAAATTTTTTTTATTTTCAATAGTATAGCTTCTAGTTAAACCAAGAAAATTCAACAAAAAGTGAGAAATTCAACAATTTTTCGCAAATTTAAAAAAAAATTCACTTTAGATTGTTTAAAAAGTGGGTTAATCATAACTTTCTTAAGGTTTTTTAGGTTTAACAAAAAGAGAATTTAATCCCGAATACAATGAATTTTGTCTCGTTTCGATAGGACGTTTAATTTTTTCCCTATCTTTCCCGCCAATTAGGAAAAATCGTAAAAATGAAAAACGGAGAAATCGCGCGTCAAAGTTTTCGTATATAAAAAATCGTAATTTTCTTGAACTTACCGCAATAATATGCTAATCAGCGATTCCTGGTCCATAGAGTTGCTCTTCAGACTCTTCAAAAACCCTTTGGATACGTACAATAGTTACCATGGGTACAATACATACAATAGATCGAGGGGCGGAGCGCGGGCACTCCGAGCGATCCGGCCGCTCGTATACCTGCTCGACGCTTGCTCACTATTTCTTCTGTAACTCCGAAAATAATTTGAATTTGCTTTTGAAATTTTAGGGACACATTCTTGGATAGTTTGGGAAGACATTTATGCAAAAAATAAAAAATCGATTTTTTGAAGCCTCTAAAGCAGGCTTCCCCCTTAATACATAAAAATGTAGTCTTTAATCGTTCGATTTTTTTTTCGAAAAAATGGCCGTTTTATAGCCAAAAAACGGCCGTTCTTTTTCGTTAAAATCGAACCATTAACTTTGACTGTCCGCCATTTTGTGAAAAATGAATATTTTTTAAAATCCTTCGATTAAAGACTAGTTTATACTTATATTTGACTAAATCCATCCGCATTTTTTTTTCAGATGATCCACTTCGCCGCCATGTTGGTCACCGCAAACCGTGTATATAAAAACATTATTTCATTGACGGCCATTTGCCACTAAACAATGTAATATTTTTCAATAAAAAAATTACTGAAAGTTCTTCAAGATGTGTTCTTTAAGATGGTATATTGATCGATTAAAAAAGTTTTGTAGTTTTCTTTGAAAAATTCATGAAAAAGGCCTTTTTTTGCGCTACAAGTGGGGGTAACGCCTTAACGTACAGTATACAACATTAGTATTTGTACGGCGATTTTGTCATAGCACTGAATTAACCATATCTATATTGTCAAGGCTTTTACAATATCAGTGAATAATCATTTCGTGGATAATAGATAGTCAAGCACGCCACCCAAATCGCACGTTTAGGTGTACTTTTCGCTTATACTCGTGTTAACCATATTATGATTACAGTGTCAATAAACCATAACGAATTTTACTATCCCCTCTTTTACCATCGGCGTTTGTTGTAAATACCATGGACTTTTCTCTCAGTGTACGACTCGCCTCCAGACAACGTGTCCGCGAAATCGCTCACGTTTTCACATGTACGTGTGATTGCAGAGATAGAGGGAGAGCGTAAGAAATATGGATCGTGATTAGAATTGAAGAAACGGTGTCCCACGATTGTCGAGCTGTCTCGTTGGGTTTCTCAGTTTTCTTATGCTTCCGTTCTTTTCTCCCTACGCACTTTCCAGTCCAATTGAAGCTGCAAATCATTCTGAAACGGGCGTTTAAGTGAAAATCCTGCGACTTTTTTGCTCTCCTCGCGTCACCTCCTCCATAGACATATACAGGTTCTTGACGCTCGAAAGTCTACGGATAAAAACTCTTTTCTCCTCTTGATACCACGTCGTCGTTGTAATCGTCAAGGACACTGGAGGCCGCGTTTTTTTCACACGTTTTCTCGGACAAATACCACTCCGATCTTCCCATCGCGTACGACCGCGGCCTTCTCCTTCATCTGAAAAGAATGGCGCATTCGGACACGACTTCAGGACGAAACGAAGGTTCAGCACCAATGACAAAAAATCAGATGCAAAAATTGCCAGTCAGGCAGTATTATTTGACCGTAAAAAGTTAAAAAAAAATGGATACTTCCACACTGAGAAAAAAAATCAGTGATCCAATATCATTGGTGTTATTGAATGAAATTTCGTTGATTCAATTGTAAAATTGTTGCTGTAAATAATCGGATTTATTAGTCCAAAGAAAACGCTATTGCCTTTAATAACATGATCAAATTGAAAGTTTTTTTTTTTCATTCAAAAGATATATTGTTAGTGGAGAACAATATATTATTGAAACTAGCTAAAAAATTATCGCGAACAAATTATATAGTTTTGAATGCATTTTCTGCAACGAACAAAATAGCGCTTTAATTCATAACATGAATATTGTTGATTCGAGTACACGAGAAAAATTGAATTTCGCTCGTTTGATTCATACAAAACTTCTATTGAGTAAATATGTTTATTTATTTTTTTCACCATATCCGATATTGATTTTCAAGTACATTATTCGTTAAAATATTAATATTTTATTTTGATAGAAAAATATTAAGCAAATGTCTGAATTGGTTAAAAAATAATGCGAAAATAAAATTTGTTTCTTGCGCATTTGGTTGAAAAAATTCAACCGAATCATGGCCGAGCGCCACCGAAATTATAGGTGTGAGGAAACCCGTAGTTCTCGGAGTAACCGCTAGAAGCCGCACGCGCGCTCGTTTCTCGTAAGCGTAGCGCGAACCGAAAATCTACTTAAACGCCGGAGAAACTCTAAAGAGTATCGCTTCTTGGCCTGTGGCTAACATCAAAGTGTAGTATCTGTTCTTATCAGTTGAATATCTGATATTCTCTCCATGGATATTCCATTGGATATCTGATATTCCCTCCACTTACATCGTGGATGATCATTCTAATGCTCACTTTTTCTTTAACGGGGTCCTCTAGTTTCTCGGGTCGAAAAAATCGATTTTTTTTTCATAAATCACATCTACAACATGTGTAGAAAATGTGTGCCAAAGGATTTTTCGATATTCGAAGTGGTTCACAAGTATAAATCACATGCGCGAACTTTAAAACGCGTTTTTCTCGAAACACCATTTTTCGAAACGGTTACCACGATATTTCAGAAACTACTGCACCGATCTTGTTCAAATTTATACAGCATCTTTAATATGTTATAAGCCAGCGATTGAACTAGGATTATCATGATTGCTTCGATAGTTTTTTTTTGTACGAGCGAATAACTTAAGAAAAAATGAGTAAAAAATAGAATGTAATTTTCAAAAGTGTATAAAAAAGTCAATTTTTGTAATTTAGAATTCACTCTAGTTCAATCGCTAGTCTTAAATATGAAGATTAAAATGCCGTTTGGTTTTTTGATTTCAGATAAGCAGAACAGCCGCAATCTTAGTCACCGTCAAGCACCTCTTTTACTTGATGTCTTCCTGTCGGCCACTATAACGTTTATTCTATTATATATTTTGACTTCAAAAAATTTGTAAAGCTTATTTAAATGTTAATAAAGATTATGCAAAAACAATGAGACTGATTATTTCGATGCTTTGCTCGTAAAAAATTATTGAAAAAGCCGTAAAAAAACAGCCGAGAAGCTAGACGACCCCGTTAAGATTTAAAGCAAATTGAAAAACTTACGTCCCATGGCATATTCGTTTCGATGCAGTAAATAAATAATTAATTCTATTGATTATATTTTTGTACGAAATAAAAAATGTTGTAGCAACCGCTTAATTATTTAATTCATATATCTACGGATTGTATATAGAATGATTTCAATAGAATATAATTTTATTTGAAGGATAATGTAGATATTCAGAGAACAGAAGAGCTTTGTCAAATAAAATAATATGCAATTTAAATCAATCACATTTTCCAATTTTTTTACAGTATTGTAACAATCTCATATATCGGTGGCACTCCGCAGCAGCACATTTATTTGGATCAACCAATACATTTTTTTGATTCCTTTCGTTTTTTTCTCACTGCATCAAATGCTTTCCTCTTCTAGTAACTATCATTTTTCTTGCTCGGTCGCCTCAATCGCTATCGTCAAACTTTCCGACAAAATTGTCGATAACCCGTTCGGTGGCGCACTCTCAGTAAAGCATGGCCTCGTCGCGGTTCTTCGGTCTGACGCGATAAACTCCGTTTTCGCAATCGGTTGCAAGGTCAGCGGCGTTAAAGAATGAGAGAGCGAGAGAGAGAGAGAGAGAGAGAGAGAGAGAGAGAGAGAGAGAGAGAGAGAGAGATGAGAAAAACCCCACGGTACCAAAGAACAAAGTCTGTCTCTCGTGAAACTCGTTGTGCAAACGTGGGTATTCTCGTACTTGGTCTCTCGGTCATTTTTTTCAACACGCACACACACAGACACGCATATATATATATATATATATATACGCCGTTTTAAATAATTAAGATGACAATATAGAATTGTAACAATGGTAATAATAATAATAATAACGACTGACCTGTAAGGTACGTCACGGAGTGGAATATAATAATAACAGTAATAATAGTGCTAAATATATTTGCACTAGGAATAATATATTTTAATAAATATCGAATATTGTAAGTTATATATGTATATAAATAAACACACACACACACACACACACACACACACACACGCACGCACGCACGCACACACACACACACACACACACACACACACACACACACACACACACACACACACACACACACACATATATATATATATATATATATATATATATAAGCCATTTTATATAATAAAGATGACAAAATGAAAACATCACTATGGTAATAATTATTCAAATAACGTCCGACCTGTAACATACGTTACGGAGTGGAATGTAATAATAACAGTTACAATAGTACCAAATATTTATATTCGCACTAGGAATAATATATTTTAATAAAAATCAAATATTGTAAATGACAAACTATAACAATGTGAGAACGATAAAAACATTGAAAAACAATTCATTTGCATGAAATATTATATATAATAGTACTAGTAGTGATAAATCTTTAAAATATATAACTAAATACTAATAGCAGTTATCGTTCGATACTAATTTGAATAAAGAATAATTTGAAAAAAGAAATTGCAATAAAAAGTTCAATTAACTTGAATAAATAATGATTTTTTTTTATTCAAGAGATTTGGATATAGAATAATGTATATAAAAAATGTAATCAATCATTACTTCGAATTATTGATTATACTTTTATATACATTTTTCTATAGTCAAATTTCTTGAATTTCAAAAAATAAATAATTATTCATTCAAGTTAATCGAACGATAACTGCTATTAGTAATTTTTCTTTTAATTACTAATAGCAGTTATCGTTCGATAAGTTTGAATATATAATAATGAATATAAAAAATATAATAAATAATTCGAAGTAAATTACAAAATGCATATGGGCATGGAAAATGGGCATGGAAAATAAATTTAGAGAAGCAGTTTAATAAAAATTTATTTTTGATTATAATAGCAATAATCGTTGGATACTAATTTGAATAAAGAATAATGTAAATTAAAAAATTCTATACACGGTTAAATGAATTTGAATAAAAAATCATGTAAATAAACAATGAAATGGATAATTAAACGTAAATTACAAAATGCATATGGGTATGGAAAATAAATTTAAAAGCAGTTGAATAATAGTTCAGTGTAAATATTGACAACAATAATGACGATAAAAAAGCATCGAACAATCCGGCTAATAAGAACGACAAAGAATAATTTTAAACATTATAAAAAATAAAATGATGAATTAGAAGAAAATTACAACATGCTTATGAGCATGGAAAATAAATTTAGGAGCAGTTCAATATTAATTTATTTTGCGATATATTAATGAATTAATTCACAGACATAATCATGAAGAAATGTATCGACCAATCCAAGTAATAAGCAACAATCCAATAAGAACGATGAAGAATTTCTTTAAATAACATAAACAATAAAATAAATAATTATAAGAAAATTACAATAGCATACAGCTATGGAAAACAAATTTAAAAGCAGTTCAATACAAATTTATTTTCAAATATGTCTATTAACGAATCGACAGTAAAAATGATGAAAAAAAAGTATCGACCAATCCAATAAGCAACAATCCAATAAGAACGACAAAATTGTTTAAGGGGTTAGGCCACCCTACAGGCCGAAAAATTCGGCTTTTTGGAGATTTTTTTTTCAGAAAAACTACAAAATAAATCGAGATTACAAAAAAGGGTGTTTATCATACACATCAGTGACTATATACAATAATTTTTTTGGAGCAATTAATTTCAAAATGGCGCCTGTGTAGCGTTTTTCTCAAAACTGCATTTTTTAAGTTGGCCGGAAACATGACTCAGACAATTTTCAACCAATTCACTTGAAATGTTGCATATATCTTGAAAAATACATTGTCTATGAAAGTACGTAGGATTCTTTTTTTATATTGCATAGTTCATTTGTTATTAACAATTATTTGACGATTTTGTAGCCAAATTTTTGGATAGCGACAAATTTCGTCAGATAATTGTTAATAACAAATGAACTATGCAATATAAAAAAAAATCCTACGTACTTCCATAGACAATGTATTTTTCAAGATATATTCAACATTTCAAGTGAATCGGCTGAAAATTGTCTGAGTTATGTTTCCGGCCAACTTAAAAAATGCAGTTTTGTGACAAACGCTGCACAGCCGCCATTTTGAAATTAATCGCTTCAAAAAAAATATTGTACACAGTCACTGATATGTATGACAAACACCCTTTTTTGTAATCTCGATTTATTTTGTAGTTTTTCCGAAAAAAAAATCCCCAAAAAGCCTATTTTTTCGGCCTCTGGAGTGGCCTAAGGCCTTAAGGCGTTACCCCCACTTGTAGCGCAAAAAAGGCCTTTTTCATGAATTTTTTTAAAGAAAACTACAAAACTTTCTTAATCAATCAATATACCATCTTAAAGAACACATCTTGAAGAACTTTCAGTAATTTTTTTATTGAAAAATATTACATTGTTTAGTGGCAAATGGCCGTCAATGAAATAATGTTTTTATATACACGGTTTGCGGTGACCAACATTGCGGCGAAGTGGATCATCTGAAAAAAAAAAATGCGGATGGATGTAGTCAAATATAAGTATAAACTAGTCTTTAATCGAAGGATTTTGAAAAATATTCATTTTTCACAAAATGGCGGACAGTCAAAGTTAATGGTTCGATTTTAACGAAAAAAAACGGCCGTTTTTTGGCTATGAAACGGCCATTTTTTTCGAAAAAAAATCGAACGATTAAAGACTACATTTTTATGTATTAAATAAGCCTGCAAAATTTCAAGAAGATCGGTTCATTAGTGTTCGAGTAATCTTGGTCACCGACTTCAGAAATGCCATTTTGAGAAAAACGCGTTTAAAGTTTCAATTTCAGTTCACACGAAGAAAATATTTTTTTTGTAAACTTACATAGAGTCATCTATTCCGGGCCCATACTTCCGTATGGGCCCGGATACTTATACTTCAAAAAAATGCAATAAAACAAAATCGATTTTTTCAAAATCCCAAGTGGGGGTAACCCCTTAAATATATTTATTCTCGTAGAGAGCAGAGAGCTTCGAAAAGCTTCGAAAAAAGGTCGTATCGGGTCGAAAAACGAAGGCGAACAATTGTGATGGAATCGAAGCGTGAAAAAGTTCCTAGAGACAGAAAAATAGTAGGAACAGTCGACGGGGCGCAGTCGCCGAGCCGAGTGTTTTATTGATCGTCGTCCGCCGTGGAACTCTCGGCGAGCGGAGCGTCACGCGCGGCACACAGACACGCACACATGCGCGGGCGCAAACGCAGAACAGTATTTCGCATTGAGAGCGAATAAAAGGCGAAGGCTGGTGAGTTCGCGTGAGTGTGTGCGCGCGTGTTAAAAGTCGTCTTCCCCGGGCGCGTCATGCGTCGAGACTGGACGTTCGAGCGGCAGTGAATGGACAGCACGCGGTGTGCTCGTCGTGTTGACGTTCCTCATTTTTCCATTCGGACGATTTTTAAAAGCCACGCAAGACAAACAAAAAGGCTTCCGGTGGCTCGAAGAATCCCGAGCGAATCGTCCGATTTTTTTTTACTCGTACGTGCGCCACATACAGTGAGTGGAGTGCTCGATTTTTTGCAATTTTTTAGGAGTGAACGAGGCGGGGGGGGGGCTCGAGGAGACTTCCGAATTTTTGTTTTTTCGACTCGTGGGAAAAGTTGGAAAAATTCACATTTTTCGTACTTTCCGGGGGAAAATGGTATTGAAGTTTGTATAGTTGGAATCCAATTTTTTTCTCTTCGTACTTGTATATTTTTTTTGACAGATTTTCGTGGCGAAATTGACTGAAAATTTTTTGAGGATTTTTGTTGAAAAATGTTCACCAAAAAGTGCAAAAAAGATTTTTAATAATAATAAAAATGAAGAAATTATAAAATCGAGAAGAATTTTTCGTTGTATTTGGACGATGCGAACTTCAGCGGCATGGGGGAAGAAAATATTGACTTATCGAAAAGGAGAAACGTATGCGCTATTGGTGTAGTTGATAACGCGTAGATCAATTTTTTTTTTCGATTTTTATTATGCTCAACGAAAATACGTGGCTTCGGGGAATCGACAATCAATTGTTTTGGTTTTATTCATTTTTATTTAACTTCTTGTAGGTTTTTTGACTCATCGTTTTTGCTTCAGTTGAGCACTGGGGCATCAGTTTTCAGTCACTTTTTTCTTATTTAAAAAAGAAGAAATACCGGATGTCCCATTGTAATCTTACACCTGATTTATCTCGAAATATACTGCTCCGATCAAGTATTGAGTATGATCAAACTTTTTGGATTCAAACGGGGGAGGTGCAGAAAAAAAAATTTGGTCCAAAATTCAAAATTGCGACCTTAAGATGGCTGGCATGTTTTTTTTTAAATGGGATCATGCATTTTTTTCACCAAAAAAATCGTCAGGCTGTCACAAAAAAAATCCACTTCGGTCACTTTTTTTCTTACTAGAAAAAGAAGAAATACCGGGTCTCCCATTTTAATCTTACACTTATAGAGTGTAATGAATCTTTTAGGGTTTAAACGGGGCGTTAAAAAATGTTGTAGGTCTAAAATTCAAAATAACGACATGTCTTTTTTTTTATGGGATCGTGAATTTTTTTCACCAAAAATATTGTCAGGCCAAAACTAACTTTAGTAGAAAAAGTTTTTTTGATTACGATCATAATTTTTAGGTTAGAATACCATTTTTTACTATTGTAGCACTATCCTGAATGTCCCACGAGGAGGTTGAGTAAGTGTGCGTGTGTATGCGGGTGTGAGTTTGTCAAATGGGACACCCGGTATATAAATAAAAGGTGTCACAAAATGACCTGACATTTTAAATTGCGCTCCATTTTTTTTGTGGCGAACATAGAGTACTAACCTCTGACAGTTGGTATCAGGAAGTATTGAGGTTTAGTCATGGAGAATTACACGATCGAGCAACGCGTAGAAATTGTTATTTGCTGCATTGTTACTGCATAGTTATTGCAGACGAAGTTTCACGGTCGTGTTATCTCGCGTCGCGGCGATGTCAATTGGCCATCAAGATCGTGCGATTTCACGCCATTGGACTTCTTTGTTTGGGCTGTTCTGAAAGGAAAAGTGTATGCCAATGATCCACAGACCATTCCGGAGCTCAAGGAAGCAATTGGACCCACCATTAATAAAATTAGTCCGCAATTATGCCAAAATGTCATTGAAAATTTCGTCAAAAGAGTGAACGTTTCCAAACAGGGACGAGGCGGCCATTTATCGGATATTGTGTTCCAGACATAACCTCCATGTTTGTACTTTACATTAGAATAAAAATATTCGTACTTTTCAAATAAATAATACGTTTTATTAATAAATAAAAATGTCAGGTCATTTTGAGACATCCTTAATGAACATATGTTATTTATATTATTTTACGTAATTTTTGGGGACTTTTAAATTACTTCCTAGTGGATGTATACAGGGTGTCCCAGAACTGATGGTAGTCCCTGAAATGAGGGGTTGGGGGTGAAATTCTGAGTCGATTGATATAAGCATGTAGGGGTCTCAGATGAACGCCTGAATTATTACGAATTTTTAAAGACGGGCCAATCAGGTGCGGGCGGTAGGTGCGGCTCTCCCGCCAGCCACTGCGTATCGCTCGCCGACGTACGCCGGCTCATCGAGCTCACCTGATTGGCCCGCGTTTAAAAATTCGTAATAATTCAGGGGTTGATCTGAGACCCATACATGCTTATATCAATCGACTCAGAATTTCACCCCCAACCCCCCATTTCAGGGACTATCGTCAGTTCTGGGACACCCTGGACATTTGCCCATAAGAATTAAATATTTTCCCATTCGAGCAAAGAAATAACGTATTTTCGGGCTGTCCCAGAAGATGTCTACAGAAGCCTTGCCTCCTCAAGGGCTTTTTTAAAGTCGCAAAGATTTCTCGAGCCAACCGGGGGCGAAATATGACGAAGGGAGGATCTCATTGAACGTGGGGTGGAATTCTGGCATGCGTCGTCTCTCGTTTTCCCGGCGAGAAGGGCCTCTTTCTCTCTAGCCCAAGCAATACACGGTACTCCAGAAGACTCGATTCTCCAGCATCTCGCCCAGTTGTGTCGCAATATAAGCTCCAGTGTCCAGTGAAAGTAAATACGAGGCTGAGAAAACGAGACATGTTTTTTATTTAACCAGTCATCCTCTCGTACATTTATATTGTTTGGAAAAATCGAAAAAAGAAAAATAAAAGAAACAACAAAAGTCGAGACTTCATCATGAAACACCGGAAATGCACCGAACGAACGGAAACGTCGCAAAAATAATTGACACACCGTCACATCGTTGGCGAGAGTAAAAAAATTCGAGGCACACGGAAGAAAACCCAGAACCAGCGGATAAGGAGGAAGAGCCGAGGAAAAGACTAATCGGCCTTTAACGCCAATCTCTTTGTTATTTTTTTTTGTTTTTTTTTTCTTTTATTCAAAATCGTCACGTTTGTCCTCGAGCATCGCGCACGCTTTGGATACACACGCCTCGTCCACGCGATTTGCAAATTTTTGCCGGAAAATCAGTACTACGCATTAAAATTGCGTTCACGAAGTGGAGAGGAATACAGTTTTTTTCTTGCACAAAGAAGAGGATTTAAAAAATCAACTAAAATGAGCCTGCTGTCGTCGTCGATCAACAACGTTCGGTGTCTGGCCGATGAGGAGAATGATCACAACATGCTACAGGGTAAATTTCACTTTCCATTTGTTACGTACCTATTTTTAAAAAAATTGATTTTTATTTTTTTTAAGAAAATGGAATTTAATTTTTTAAATGAAAACAAAATTTTTAATTTAATTTTCTTAATAATAAAATTTTAATTTTATTTTTTTAATATAAAAGATTTTAATTACATTTTTGTAATAAAAAACAATTTGGATTTTATTTTTTAATAAAAAAATTTAATTTTATTTTTTTAATAAAAAAAATTGGTTATTTTTTATTTTTTTTTTCGTATGATCACTCTTTTGCTTTTCTTCCTTTCTCAGGCTTTTTTCCCATTTTTTGTCGCGTGGGTGATCGAATAGCTTTCGAGGATTTTTCGAACGAACAATCTCTCCCATTTTCCATACTGCTCCTTTTTTACTTGTTTTTTTTTTGTTTTTTTTTTTTCATTTTAGTTTGTCTTGAGAAGCAATCCGAAATTCGGGAGATAGAATTGTTATGTTTGAATGAGGATTTCCTCGAAATTTTCACTCCGGATTTCAATGCATTTACAATTTTTTTTCTGAGAACAACCATAATTTTCTCTTTATCGAAAAAATTAAGTTTGAAGGAATAAGTAAGGTTATTGAAAAATCGTTTGGATATGTATTTTTATGTACATTAACAAAGTTATGTACCAAATTTCATTAAAACTATTAATAGCTTAAGAAGTTTCAAACAATCTCGTGTAGGGCCTTCGAAGGCGAGGGAGCCAACGGTGTACTTGATTTTGGCCACCTGGTTAAACTGAATCAAACAAGAAACAGTTTTTCTTAAAAAAGACAATATTGGCTACGACTTGACCGAGATTTTTATGTTATCGTCTTTCAATCATCAAAAAAAAAAATGTTTGTATTTTTTTCAATTTTTCGAGGAAATATGACATTACCATTGTTAATAACTAATGAAAGAAAAATGTCAAAAAGAAAAACGTCGGTCAAGACTAAACTACTATTATACTGAGCAAGTGTAACTACGTTTCAAGTAAATCCGTTTATTCGATGTCGGGAAATCGTGTACACCGTTTTGAAAAACATATGTTCCGGAAAATCGCGTTTCATCGGAGGTTACAACGTCAGGAGGACATTTTTATATAAAATAAGTACTTTTGGAAATGAGTTTCAACGTATTTTATTCTTCCATCAATGGAGAGTAAATTCCAATTTCATTTATTTAAAAAAATCCAAAATGGCGGCTTTAGCTTCCGTCAAACGGGTTAAAAATGATTAAACTAGACTAAATTTCAGGGCCTTATCGTTTTTTGTTTTCTGAAAAACCCCTGGATAACAAAATGACAGCCGTTTTAAAAAACCACAATTTTTTTGCCCGGTTTTTTTTTGCTTCAACGGACCAAAAAAAAATGCTAAATCAATTTTTGACAAAAATCGCTTCCTGATAACCCCGCAAATTGAATTCCCTCTCAATCGCGCAGAGATTCATGTGAAACTTCAACCTTATAAAAAATCGTATTTAATGTTTTTGCCAACCCAAACAAACCCACTTGTTCTAAACACTCAATGGACGCAAATTATGTAAAAAAAGTCGAATTTTTCATCGTCATTTTTCATCGTCACCTGTCCTCAAAGTTTTACCCACAGCTCTATCCTACTAATCATAAGTTGAAACTCCAAACTGCGATTCCTGCACCATCTGTTGGACCTGTTCTTCAATTTGATTTGCCTCAAGCACCGAACGAGTGCTCATCATTCTCACAGTACTCTAACCCAGTGAATTTCAACCGGTGTGCCGCGGCACACTGGTGTGCCGTGAGTGTATTTCTTGTGTGCCGCCAAAAAATAGGCGGATGTATGTATCACATGATAATACCCGGGCATCGATCGTGACGAGTGTCGTTTCGCGGGGCGGTCGCCGCGGGGCGAAGTCCAATACGAAGTCTCGCCGTAAGAATTTTACAGAGATTCAAGTGTGCCGCCTTATAAAAAAGGTTGACAAACACTGCTCTAACCCCTTAAGAATTTTTTTTTTTTCATTCAAAATAAAACTTCCGAACGTAGCCAAAGATTTCAACATACTTGGCAGGACTCAAGTCTATTTTCAAACGTGTCCAAGCACCACTGGCAGTTTTCGCAAACTTCATAACCTAAAAAAGTAGTTTTCGTTGTTTTCTCGATACTCGACGCTGCTCCGACTTTTTGTAACGTACGAACGTCATTTTCGCGTGTCGAAAAAGGAACTTTAAGCCGGAAAAAAAATAGCTGATGAACCGGATTCCTCATAGAACTACGGTCGCACCCGCGTCGTAAAACGCGTATACACGGACCACGCATTGACCACGCATCCGTGCACCATTATGTATACACACATAAGCATCTCACCACACACACACACACATTTATATATATATATATATATATATATACATATTCATGAACTACCGCATTGCGTATTCGCTAAAGCGCACAAGGCAGAGCGTTATGCAGAATTTGCAGCAGCGACCTGTCTATCTACACTGCAACCATGGAATTGTATCATAAAATAACGCTTACACTATTCCTTCACTACTATTATTAGTAGTAATATTATTTTGGTAAATATCACGCTGAGGACTTGATACAATTAGTATGATGAACAATTGATTAATATGATATTGTACTTATTTATATTAGCAATATTAAATTGTTGTAAACATCCAATGTATTGCCTGCTTACTGAAATAATGATTATTATAATAACAACAACTATTATTATTATCATTCTTATTCTTATAATTATTGATATTGTCATTATAGAGAAAAATTCGTTATATATATATATATATATATATATATATATATATATATATAACGAACCATTGTCCCATTTTAATCTTACACCTGAATTTTCTCGAAAAATATTGCTCGGACGAACTATTGTGTGGAACAAAACTTCTAGGGATTGAAGGGGGACGTTTGAAAAAAATTTATTTGAGGAGCCAAAATTCAAAATAGCGGCGTTACAAAGGCTGACATGTTTTTTTCAAACGGAAACATAACTTTTTTTTATTGCTAAAAAATTTGTCAGCTGAAAACTAAAAACTTTTGTTGAAAAAATTTTTTGATAAAGTTCATAGTTTTCAAGTGAGAACATCATTTTCAATTATTTCAGATGTATCCAGGATTTGTGTGTGTGTGTGTGTGTGCGTGCGTGTGGAACACTGTTGAAAATTTTGTTTTTTTTTTGTTTTTTTTTGTTTTCAAATTTGGACGATATTTCATGAGAAAATTTTGGAGGAAAATCGATGAAAAATAGTTTTTTTCCATTTTAATAGCGTTTGTGCCATTTTCAGGCCCAAAAACGTGTTTCTTTAAATCCTTGACGAACTTTGATCACGATGGGTAGAAAAACACACACACACACACACACACACACACACACACACACACACACACACACACACACACACGCACACACCCAAACAAACACACACAAATCCTGGATACATCTGAAATAATTGAAAATGATGTTCTCACTTGAAAACTATGAACTTTATCAAAAAATTTTTTCAACAAAAGTTTTTAGTTTTCAGCTGACAAATTTTTTGGCAATAAAAAAAAGTTATGTTTCCGTTTGAAAAAAACATGTCAGCCTTTGTAACGCCGCCATTTTGAATTTTGGCTCCTCAAATAAATTTTTTTCAAACGTCCCCCTTCAATCCCTAGAAGTTTTGTTCCACACAATATTTCGTCCGAGCAATATTTTTCGAGAAAATTCAGGTGTAAGAGTAAAATGGGACACCCTGTATATATATATATATATATATATATATATATATATATATATATATATATATATATATATATATATATATATATATATATATATATATATATATTTATTTGTTGTATCATTATTATTATTATTACTAATATGATAGAACACTATGATTTTATATGAAAAATGTTTCATTTCGATGTTTTTCGGATTGAAAAAAAAAATCCAAATCGAAAGAAAAAAACTTGGTTTGCAACTCGAGTTCGAGAAATACAGAAAAAGCAGTGGAGTAAAGAAATACAGACGTGGATGAAGAAATTGACGAGTCCGATTTGGATCGAGCGCCAATTGTTGAAGGAATTTTTGTGGGGTTTCCGCGTGAGCTGGCGATGTAGCAATAAGCTTGATTTGTCTGTATTTGCCAGACTGTTTAAGGCGTGATACACATTTACAACGATTAAAAAAAAGATTCCTTTTTGTTTACTTTAAACGATGGAACTATGCATGTAAAATATTTTCCGAAAGTTTTAAAGCGACATTCGAAAGATACATATATTAAATGTGTATGTAAATACACATATATTCAATATAATTACAATTAATACTGTAATTGATAATTTAATTATTTAGTGACAGATTACTTTAGCAATTAGTTACCATAAGTACCTAGTGGTAAGCCGATTGAGTTGGAACTTGGTGGAAATATTGATGATTTTACCTTCTACTTGACGAAAATTGTTTTTGAAAATGAAAAAAAAAAAAAAAACTTTTTTTCATCCAAATTTTAAAGAAATTTTACGTGAAATGTTGACTTTTTGTAAATGCGTGCCATTCTCTTGAATTTGCATTTTTTTCATTTTAATTACCGTCCAATGGAAAGTATTTTTTCAATTTCTTGCAACTCAAAGTCTACGGGATTTTAGACTGCTCGCCGATTCGCAACGGTAACACTCTGCTCCAGCTCCGTTATTTTGATGATAAATTAATTTTTAAAAATTGTTTCGTATACTTAAATATACTATTAAAGTGTACCTACAGTTTGATAATTGTCGAATAATTATTTCTTAGTTTAAAAAATCCCTCAAAATTGCTTAATTTTTTCGCGGCTGAATGTATGTCCCCCCTTAAGCCGTAACAGGTCGGACCCGGCGAAAGCGCGTGGACGTCGCGACCCGGCGCCGGTCGTGCAACCCTCTGCACCGCAATTAGCCTCCACCCTCTCAACTCCCTTTCGCCAGTCTACCTCGTATTCCCCCCGTAATCAATCGATAACAGACGCGCACGTGTGTTCGCATTATCGCGTTGTATACGCACATACGTATATGACGTTCTGTGCCTAATGACGCAATGAAAAATAACAGAGTATAATAATAATAATAAAAAGTAATTTTTAAAAATCAATAACGTAATTTTACATCAAATTTTGAATGAATTTTTAAGTAAATAAATTTAAATTTAAGCTATAATTTTTGTTTTGTTTAAAATGATTATTTTTTACATTTTTAATTTAAAATTTAAAAAATCAAAATTAAAAGAATTAATTTTTTTAATTACTAAAGTAATTTTAAAAAATAAAAAAAATTGTATGGATTGGTTCGAATAGTCTGCGGCATTTGATAAGTCGTCGAATTGTTTTACCAAGCAGCTCTGCAAGCGAACACATTTTTGAGATTCTCTGAGGCCGAAGAAAAATTCGACCTGAAGGACGACGAATAACGTCTCTCCAAAAAACAAGAAAACAAAGTTTCAGTTCATTCACTTGAATATAAAAAACAAAAAACATAGTCAGTTTCGTACATAAAATGTAAAAAACCCAAAAACAAAAAAGATTCGATTTCTTACGTGAATATGAGCGTCGATGATTTTGAAAAAAGTGGCGCTGAATTTCACCGAACGAATCCACAATTGAAAAAAGTCATTGAGGGGTCTTTTTTTAAAGGCATTACTGGATGGAACGTTGGGCAAAAAGTTAGTTAAAAATGGGCGTTTCGTCTTACAAATAGCTAATTTAATAATAAATTAACACTTAGCAATGTTAATTTTCCACTTGTAACAATAATTGAAGTGAAATTCGACGATTTTGCCGTGTGCTTGACTGGATTTTGTCAGTGACTGTAAATCTGTTTCAACTGCCCGACAAAAAAATTGCTCAATATTTAAATTTAATTAATACGTTAAAATCATCTTGTCTGCGGTGGCTGCTTTCCCATAAGCGAACGTGTTAAATCCATATATTTATAACTACTGAACAAGGTTTATTTGGGTATTTGCAATGAAAACGTAATGCACTATTTATTACTTTTTTGATGGGTAATGAAAAAATATTTCATTACCCATTACATTACATTCAGTAATGTAAAAAAATTCCAATACTCATTACATTATATTTTGTAATGTAAACAATTTCCGTTACTCATTACATTGGATTTTGCAATGTAAAAAATGTCTATTACTCATTACATTATATTTTGCAATGTAAACAATTTCCGTTACTTATTACATTGGATTTTGTAGTGTAAAAAATGTCCATTACTCATTACATTATATTTTGTAATGTAAAAAATTTCATTACACATTACATTGTAAAGGGTAATGGACATTTTTTACATTACAAAGTCCAATGTAATGGGTAATGGAATTTTTTTACATTACAAAGTGTAATGTAATGAGTAATGGAAATTTTCTACATTACAAAGTTTAATGTAATGAGTAATGGATTTGTTCACATTACTAATGTAATGTAAACAATCTCGATTACTCATTACAAGGTAATATGGATTATTATTCGTTTCCCATCGGGTCAGAACGACCCAGTGCAAGAAAAGTTTCCACTAATAGGAAACGAATAATACTCCTCATTACATTGTAATGCGTAATGGAGGCTTTTTACATTGCATTACATTAGTAATGTGAAGAGATTCCATGACTAATTATTTTATATTTTGTAATGTAAATAAATTCTATTGGTCATTACGTTACATTTTGTAATGTAAAATGTTTCCATTGCTCATTACATTGGACTTTGTGATGTAAAAAATATTTTACATTACAAATTCCAATGTAATGATTACTGAAATTTTTTTACATTACAAGATTTAATTTATTGAGTAATGAATTTTTTTTACATTAGAAAATTCAATGTAATGAGTAATGGCAATTGTTTGCAATACAAAATGTGATGTAATGAGTAATGGATTTTTTTTTACATTACTGAATTGAATGTAATGGGTAATTAATTTTTTTGACATTACAAAATGTAAAGTAATGAGTAATGAAAAATGCATTATTGCATTTTTGTAATGCAATAATGCATTACAAAAAGTAATGCATTATTTGCAAACCCTGCTACTAAATAACTTAATGAAAAATTCTACAATAATTAATGCATTATTATTCTATCAAGAACTATCGTTCCTCAAATTTTCAACAATTCAAGCGATTTTTTAATATCCATTAAGTAATACCTTAATTACTAGGCATCGGAGAAATTATCCACTTTTTTAAAATCTCCGGCTTTAAAAATTGGGAAAGTCATGCGGATTGTTGGCTCGCAGGATTTCCGTCTCCAAAAAAGGCAGAAAGGAGGGAAAAATCATGCTCGCATATGAAAACGTTTTTGAACGCCACCAAAAAAAGAATATCAAAATAAATGGAGTGCGAAAACAATCGATCGTTGATTCGACACGATAAGCCCACAAAAAATTCCAACGAATTGCGAAACACTTTTCAGCTCGGGGAGACGAGATATTTCTATTTTTATCAGTGCCCGATCGTTTTCGCCTTTCATATATACACGTTTAATTCACGATATCAGCCTTAAAACGTGGCTCCGCCCTTGGTGCCCGTAATATACCACGCCACGAAATAGGAATATACTCGCTCGATGTGCCCGATCACGGTCTAAAGGTCGAGTGTTCCCTAGCCAATTTCGTTGAGACACAGACTCGAGGATGGACGTACAGAACATGCGCATGAAAACTTAATCTCGATCAGATTCTCACGTTATATAAGTTTCCGTTTAAGGGGTTAGGTCACAGCAGCGAGTATAAAATCATGTGCGAATTTAACAATTTTTTGCCGTATAAAAAAGTGATCCACTCGTAAAATTAATTACACATTTATTTGGTATGAATATCGAGCCGTTAGAAAATACAAAAATATATTTTTTTTTCCATGTGCAAAATGGCCGACTACTCGAAACTTCTCGAAACAGCTTTTTTCCAATTGGCGTGAAAAATAACTTCAACAATTTTCATTCGATCTACTTCGAATTCAAAAGTTATGTTCCTAATTGCATTGCGCAGAGAAGTACGCACCCAATTTCTGATTAAGGGGAGATATACACCTAGGAGCCAGAAAAAAATTTTGTGAATTTTTGTGAAAATTTTTGTGAAAAAAATTTTGTGAAAATTTTTGTGAAAATTTTTGTGAAAATTTTTGTGAAAATTTTTGTGAAAATTTTTGTGAAAATTTTTGTGAAAATTTTTGTGAAAATTTTTGTGAAAAAAATTTTGTGAAAATTTTTGTGAAAAAAATTTTTGTGAATTTTTTCAAGGAAAACTATTTGAAATTTCGGATTGGGGTTTTAATGATCTAAAAGTATATACATTCAAAAATATGTTTAATTTTCTTTATTTAAAAATATCAAAAATATACAAGGATATTGTATGATCCTTGGAGCGTCGTAAAAAAATCTGCGTATACGGTACCCACTGGCGTTTCTTCAAAAATCGTCTGAAAAAAAAAACCAAAAAGATTATTAAATTAGATACTATAATCTAGTACTTGTCATAGCCGATTTTGAAAATATCGATTTATGACAAAATGGCGGACGTTTGAACATAAATAGTGATTTTTGGGCCAAACATTAGTTATTATTTTGCCTATAAAACAAAAACTACGTAACGGAAAAAAAATCCTATGACAAGTACTAGATAATGGTGTATAGAATAACCACAAAAAACTTCAAGGCAATCGGTTCATTGGTTTTCGAGAAATTGTGGATACCGATTTGAAAAACGTGTCGGCTCGGCGTCGCAAAATACGATTCACTTTCTCGTCTGTAATTGGCTTATTTGTCGAAATATTAACTTGCCGTTTTCACCAGATATTCTGGAGATCTCAAACTTCAAGAAAATGCAAAAAAATCGATTTTTCGACCATCTAGGTGTATATCTCCCCTTAAGGAGCCAGTCCACTTTGGAGCAACTAAAAAGGCTATTTTCGCGATTTTTTTTTGAGGATTTAATAAAATATATGAATATAAAAGTTGTTGGGCTTGATAAATAAAGTCTTGAAACACATAAAAAAAAATTTATTCATTTTTATTCATTTTTAAGTACAAAAACTATAGTTTAACGTAACGCCTCAAAAATAGGTGGGCTAGGTATCTCCATCACAACTCGGCAACGGCTTGTCTGAAACAAAAAAATCAAAGTCCATTAGATTCAGTATGACACCAGCTACAAAATGTCCCTCGGATATAAATTTTCATCAAAAAATGAAAAAATGGCAGATGAAAAACGAAACAGGTAAAAAAAACGCGTTTTTTCGCAGTTTTTCGCAAAAAAAAGAGTAAAAATCAAAATTTTAAAATCATCGAGGGTCATCTTGTTGCGAATCATGTTTACAATATGTGGTTCAAATTTCAAGAGAATCCGTTTATTAGTTTTAGAGATACGATGGAGCCAGATTATTAAAACATTGTTTCGAGAAAAACGCGTTTGAGGTTTATACTATGAAAAACTCTTACCTAAACTCAATCGGCAATTCCTGCACCGTACAAAATCCCTTCTGATTGCTCATCATCGTCCATTCCTTCTAGTCTTGCTTGCTCTCGATTTTTTGAAATTTTCAAAGTGGACTGGCACCTTTATCGAAAACTTTTCATTTCATGAGCAGTTTATGAGCAGTTTTTCACTGAACGAAATTTTTCACTGAAAATTCATTTCTTAAGTACAAATACCTACAACTTTTGAATAAAACAATATTTTTTAAATTCCGTACGTACTTCTCTAGGTATTTTAATGTAGATTGACGAGCATTTTTGTTTTTTGTTCTCGGTAAAAAATTGTAGATGCTAAATGTCACGCCGCGGAGCGCCTAAAAAAAGATAAAAGAAAACATTAGTAATCGGCCATTTTGTACATCGAAAAAAAAATTCTAACACCTTGATATTCATACTAAATAGATGTCTAATTAATTTTATGAGTGAATCACTTTTTCATACGAAAAAAAATAGTTAAATTCGCACATGATTTTATACCCGTTACTGTGGCCTAACCTCTGAAACAAGCTCCCCCCCCAAAAAAAATAGTTCGATCCATTGACAGCTTTATTACAAAATTCTTTTTAGTGTTTTATTATTACACAAACGACAAGAAACATAATTATAACGATGGCACCGCTAATTTTGCTGATTGGAGTAATGATTATAATACTTACTATAAAAATCATAATAATAAGGATAATTCTTGTAATCATTATTATTATCAATAATAGTTAGAATGATAACAGTAATGAAAATAATTAAATAACGATACAATAAAAACAATTAGTTGACAGCACAGTTAATACAACAACGATAATCATGATAGCTATTATTATTATTATTATTATTATTATTATTTCCATTATCATGATAACGGCGACGATGATAAGAATATATCTATTATAATGTTAATAATAACGCTGATCATTATAATGATAACGGTGGTGGCGATAAGAATATAATGATAAGAATATTAACAACAACAAATACAATAATAATAATGAATTCCTGCAATAATAATAATAAAAATATAGTTTGTGACGCCTGGGTAAATGCCCTTGAAGAATATTTGCGATTAAATTAGTCTCAAAGTGGGTGCTGTCTGGGTCGAAGGGTTGGGTTGCTACGAGACACCCTCGACGCTGCATACAGGGTGTCCTGTAATTAATGGATAATTCTGCAACTGTCGATATGGGCTTTATATTACTTTTCGAAAAAAAATCATTTCTTTTTGGTTTTTCGCAAGCCATTTCTACAAATTATATGAATCGACGATAACTAGGCAACTTTTTAAAGTAATCGTCACGATATGCGTAGTACATTTTTTTACACCGCAGGCTACCAAAGTCAGATGTTCGAATTGGTTTGTGTGAAAATTCTGCATAAGATCTATTTCATAAAGTTTCCTTAAGGCGAAGTAGAAGATCTACCACGTGACATATGAGTGCGAGAGAGATAGCTGAAATTTTCGAACGGAGATTTTTCAGAGATGAACAATATTTGGGGCAAAAGGAAATCATTAAGGCGTTACCCCCACTTGTAGCGCAAAAAAGGCCTTTTTCATGAATTTTTTTAAAGAAAACTACAAAACTTTTTTAATCGATCAATATACCATCTTAAAGAACACATCATGAAGAACTTTCAGTAATTTTTTATTGAAAAATATTACATTGTTTAGTGGCAAATGGCCGTTAATGAAATAATGTTTTTATATACACGGTTTGCGGTGACCAACATTGCGGCGAAGTGGATCATCTGAAAAAAAAATGCGGATGCATTTAGTCAAATATAAGTATAAACTAGTCTTTAATCGAAGGATTTTAAAAAATATTCATTTTTCACAAAATGGCGGACAGTCAAAGTTAATGGTTCGATTTTAACGAAAAAAAACGGCCGTTTTTTGGCTATAAAACGGCCATTTTTTTCGAAAAAAAAAATCGAACGGTTAAAGACTACATTTTTATGTATTAAATAAGCGTGCAAAATTTCAAGAAGATCGGTTCATTAGTGTTCGAGTAATCTTGGTCACCGACTTCAGAAATGCCATTTTGAGAAAAACGCGTTTAAAGTTTCAATTTCAGTTTACACGTAGAAAATATTTTTTTTTTGTAAACTTACATAGAGTCATCTATTCCGGGCCCATACAGAAGTATGGGCCCGGATACTTATACTTCAAAAAAATGCAATAAAAAAAATAGATTTTTTCAAAATCGCAAGTGGGGGTAACCCCTTAAGCTCTCCGTCAGGGAATTCTCCATAGCCTGATGCTTTGTTTTTCCTAAAAAATTTAACCATCTGTAAGAAAAATGGGTTGGAAAATTTGTTAGGCTATGTTGGCCTTGGCTATACCCTTAAAATTTGAGGTTGAAAAGAACACGTTTTTAGATAAAACAAATAACCAAGAGATTTTTTTCAAAAAACGGGTCAAAAAAGTTATCATGTGTAGAAATGGCATGCGAAAAACCAAAAGCAGATGATTTTTATCTCGAAAAACGTGGGGCTTTTACTAAACTGAAATTTCAGCAGATAGTAGGACATGGTCTGACCTATTGACAGTTGCCGGATTATTCGTTAATTACAGGACACCCTGTATATTTCTAACTTTTCACCAAAGCACGTGGACAAAAAAGGAGGGTAAGGGTGGAGCGGGGGGGGGGGGGGGGGGGGGGTAGGCGATCTCCGATGACGAATCCGATCGATACTAGCAACAGCTCTGTTAGTTTCATCGCGAGGTCCCAGAACGTTTCTCGTAAAAGGGGGATGGTTTTTCAACCCTGCCCCTCGGCTCACTTACTGCCCAACACATCTTTTTATCCTCAAATTTGCTGTCTGACGGTTAAAAATGAACCCGTGAAATCATACGAACTGCGCTCTTCGGAGAATGTCCATAATTACATGTCCTGCTTGTATATTGAATTTGAACCACCTACTTTAACGGGAGGTACCCGAGTAAACGGCGAGAAAAACAGGTAAACTTCGGGAATTTTATCTCAAAAACTAATGTTTCGATTGGACCCGGGTTTTTTTTATTGGAAAATATGCACATTGAGGTATGTTTAGGAATTTTTAAAAATAAATTCGTTGGCTGGAAGCGATTCAAACGCGATTATCTCGAAACATAGTTTACAAAGTCGGTGCCAGATGTATCTCGAAAACGGCTTGTCCGATTTTGTCCAAATTTGGATACAATATTCTTCGATAGTTTTTCTCGTTCGCCACGTGGGGATTTTTCATTTGATTGAACCATTGCTCTTTTATGCAATGTGTATGCAATCCAAAATCGTCGGAAATTGCGAACGAAAAACGAATGTTGAATTAAAACGGTCGCAATTCCGTCAAAAATGAACATTTCAAAAAAATCCTACGTGGCGAACCAGAAAAACTATCGAAGAATATTGTATCCAAATTTGGACAAAATCGGACAAGCCGTTTTCGAGATACATCTGGCACCGACTTTGAAAACTATGTTTCGAGATAATCGCGTTTGAATCGCTTCCAGACAACGAATTTATTTTTAAAAATTCCTAAACATACCTCAATGTGCATATTTTCCAATTAAAAAAACCCGGATCCAATCCAAACATTAGTTTTTGAGATAAAAATTCCCGAAGTTTACCTGTTTTTCTCGCCGTTCATTCGGGTACCTCCTCTTAATCGATACGTAAACCCCTTCCAACTTCCGCAGCCTTTGTCCAAGGTGAATCATTAATTTGTTTCTTCCGAAGGTTGGCATCGAAATGTCAACAAAATATATGGGCCAAATTGGCAATGCACTTGAAGTGAGACCGAAAGATCCAATCCGAAAGTTATATAAATACTTTAATTATTATTAAAGTTATTTTCTTTCTATAGGTCGGTATATATGCTTACGTCAAAAAGAGGAAGACTAGGGTAAACAGAGAAAGAGAGGGAGAGAGAGAGAGAGAGAGGGGGGGGGAGGGAGAGAGGAGTTATGGCTGATAATTCTTCAACGGGGAAAACCACGAGGTTTCTGCTCGAGTCGTGTTACAAAAGTGCAACGACAACGACGATAACGACGAAACTCGCCCGACTCTAATAACGAACGAATAAGATATTAGATAGGTAGACGTGTCGCTTTACAGTCGACGTCTACATGAGTCCCCTATTGTCAACGAGAAGCTTTTGTGTTCCGTCTAATGTTACAGTCGCGGCGATACCGCAACGGACAGGAATATATATACAGGTATATTATATATATATATATATATATATATATATATATATATATATATATATATATATACACATACACATACCGACATAACTCGGTAATTATCGACGTCACAAAAAAATGTTCCGGACAAAAATTGTACGGTTTGAAGGGGGGCCATCAAATGCGTCCAATTTTTTTTATTTCGGTGGAGGCGCTGACGCTCAGTAAAGATCACCTCCACTTTTCAAAATGGAATGGTACATTTTTTTTCAACCATCTTGTGGAGCACCTGAAGCCGCATAAAAAAAACATTAGGGGGTTGAAGTCGTTCGAGGTCATTCTAGGTCACCTATTAAAGTGAAAAACAAATCTAAATATCTCGGATCACTACCAAATATTTGGTAGTGATCCGAGATATTGAGATTTGTATCATCGATACTGACCTTGAATGACCCTGAACGACTTTGGTCCCCTAATGTTTTTTATGCGGCTTGAGGTGCTCCACAAGATGGTTGAAGAAAAAATGCACCATTCCATTTAAAAAAGTGGCGGTGACCTTCACTGTGCGTCAGCGCCTTTACCGAAATAGAAAAAAATTGGTCGCATTTGATGGCCCCCTTCACACCGTACAACTTTGGTCCGAAGCATTTTTTTGTCACGACGATAATTACCGAGTTATTTCGGGTGGCAGAGATAAGAGGGACACCCTGTATATACACATACATGCATGCATATGTATATATATATGCATGTATATATACACACACAAGGTGTCCTGTAATGAATGGATTATCCTGCAACTGTCGATACATCACACCATGCCAGGTAGGAATTGACGATGAAAAAAGGGCTCGCCAAGCTCTGAAACAAGGCTCACATTTTTTAATTCAGGCTGAGCACCAGTCTGATTTCAGGCCTAGCTGAACCTCTGAATGATAACGCGGTTTCAGGCTCTTGCACACAGGCTTGACCAAAGGCTGGTAGAAAAGCCTGTACTAAGCCTGAAACGACGAAACAACAAGGCTCAAAACGAGCCTTAATGAAGCCTTCATGAGCATTTATGACCAGGCTTTTCCCAAACTCTTCCCGAGGCTACATGAGGCCTGTTTTTAGCTTTCTATATCCTACATTGGGGTAAATTTAATAAATTTATAAAGAATTCATTTGATTTATTATATATATTTATTATTTGTTATATTATTTGTTACAAAATATATATAAAAAATATTTTAAATAAACAATACTTTATTTTATTGCGTACTTTTATTTTCGTATACACTTTTTTGTGTACCTCATAAATATCGATAAGAGCATATGTTTTAATGTTCTGAGCTGCCTCCTTCGCTTTCGTTTTTCGTGCCTTCGCACCCGACAATTTTATTGCTAATTTTTTTTTTTTTTCATAAAAGTACAGAAAAAATATTATTTTAAACTTATTTTATTTTATCACAACCTGAAACAAGCCTGCATCCAGCCTTGATTTTTCAGCCTCAAAATTCACCGGCTGAATGAAGCTTGAAATAACCCTGAGTTTAGGCTAAGCAGCCAGTCTTGGTTCCAGGCTGCTCCAAACGATGCAATGATACCTGGGACAGGTCTGTCTCACTCAGGCTCGGTGAAACAAGGCTCGCACAAGCTTGTTTCCATCGTCAGCCTTTTGATTTCCTACCTGGGATGTTCTATTAGAACCAGCAAGTTAGCTTACAGCACATTTGACTGCTGCAATAAGGTCAGACCGAACATGACTTTAATCGGTTCCTTGTTCTTGGGGACAGGACGGTCCGCATAATGATGTTCGCATGGCAACGCTAACATTTAGCCAGAGGTGACTTTGAACACATTCGGGTTTACATAGCGTGGAGTAAGGAGCAAATGGCACCTACGAGAACGGTCCTTGAAGTCACCTTTTCCCATATAAATGGTTCGATTTTGCATTAAATGTTCCATATCCTTTTTTGATTCGGTACGCAATTCCCCATATAATAAAACATTGGATACTATGAACCTGAGGTTGCGCAGTCGGTCTCAACCGGAAGAGCGGCTCTGAAATTCCCGCGGATTCTCAAGTTTCGTGTATTCGTAATCCGATGAAACGTTTGTTATTACAAAGCATTTTATGAAAGAGAACGCCTTATGGAAATTGTACTCGCCTTGGCCTTATCATTACCGGGCTGCACCTTATTAACCTTATCGACTCAGTTGTCGCGGAGATACGAGAGTCACTTCCGAAAGAAAACCAAGTGCGACAACTTTTTTTTATTTAACCGTTCGACCATAGCTCAATGTTGGTCTTCATAATTATTGGCCATTACGATTATTGGCGTTGATAATTTTATGATTATTCTGGCAATTATTGACTTTTATTGCCGTTTTTATTATTATTAACATTTTTTTATAGTCATTAGATTATATTGAATTATAATTGGGTAATTCTTTTGTTAAGTGACTTCCGAAAAATGAGCGTAGATTTTTTTCGCTACTTTCTCATTTATTTGGTTATGAATGATGATATTCAGTTGGGGAAAGCTGAAATTTTTTATTGACAATTTTCTGACGAACAAAAAATTGTTAAAAATAATTTCGAATTTTTAGAACACCCAAACAAACCCAATATAGGCGTCGAGATGTTTAAAAAAGCCCAATTTTATCACGTGTTTTCGCGAAATTCAAAACCCCATAATTTTATATGGGGGGGGGGGGGGGGTGAATTTCGTGGAAACACGTAGTAATAGAGGGCATTTTTTAACATTTCGACGCCTGTATTGGATTTGTTTGGGTTTTTTTTTATTTAACCGTTCGACTATAGCTCAATGTTGGTCGTCATAATTATTGGTAATTATGATTATTGTCGTTGATAATGTTATCATTAGTCTGGCAATTATTGACTTTTATTGCTGTTTTTATTGTTATTAACATTTTTTTTATATTCATTACATTATATTGAATTATAATTGGGTAATTCTTCTGATAAGGCCTTAGGCCACTCTAGGGCCGAAAAAATAGGGTTCTGGGGGATTTTTTTTCAGAAAAACTACAAAATCCCGTGCGGAAAACTGATAGGGCATCCCTAATAAAAATAAGGGCCTTTCAGGGCTTTCCTAGTGCTTTCCCTAGTAGGGATTTCCACAATGGGCCCAGACTTGGCCATTATCGGGGTAAACTTGTAGGGATTTCCACAATAGGCCCCGACTTGGCCATTATGGGGATAAACCTGTAGGGATGTCCACAAAAGGACCCGACTTGGCCATTATAGGGATAAACCTGTAGGGATTTCCACAATAGGCCCAGACTTGGTCAGTATAGGGATAAATAAGTAGGGATCTCCACAATCGCCCCAGATCTGACTATTATAGCGATAAACCAGTATAAATAGCTTAGGATACTTGGTTGATGGTATTTCAATTATTCAAATCGATTATATACATCGATCGAATAATATTATCGAACGCAAATTGGGAAAAAGCGTAAGGGCATTAGCAAATAAAAAATCAACGATGAACACAAATATGCAGACAAACATCAGACAGTATTTGCTTATCAAATTAAAGAAACCTTTTACACAGATACAATCAATTACTCATGGTTTCACTCATACATGGAGTAATGCTAGCGCATAAGTGTGAACAGTCCCAACCGGTTTTCTCGACATTTTTATAGCAACTAATTTCCGCTCAATACTCATCATAGGGAAAATTCTTTCTTCTGAAGACTTCGCTGATATTTCCCATTCATAAACTTTATCTGACTGTGTAGGATAAGTAAATAAATTGGTCTTTGTTTTCCAGATTTTTCCCTCAATGGAAATAGATTCTAGTGATTCAGTAGACCCATATATGTTTTTTTATTTCTACTACACTTCCATTCCTTAGAATGGATTATTTTTTGTATTAATTTTGTCATGGCAGTTTGTCATAAAGGCTCACATGCAAATACGCAATCACATTTCTACGCACGCATACATACATACACATGTACTCACGCCCACACCTATGCACATGAACAATTACATAAAAACAAATACAGATATACCCTGACGCATTTAACATACACGTATATCCACTGATACGGATATTTTATGGCGCTGAAATGGTTATGATGAGGCGCCGTTGAGGCATTTTCAGGGCGCTAAAATGGTTTTGATGAGGCGCCATTGAGACAACTTATAAGGCCCCGGTCGCTGCGCCTTTAAGGGCCCTTGTTGACAAAGTGTGACCGGCCGCTAACGGACCTCATGTGGCTTCCAGATTAGGGCCCGAATAAAGTTAGGGGAATATTATTGGGGCCCGATCACAGCCCCAACTCAATTTCCGCACGGGATAAATCGAGATTACAAAAAAGGGTGTTTATCATACATATCAGTGACTGTATACAATCATTTTTTTGAAGCGATTAATTTCAAAATGGTGGCTGTGCAGCGTTTATCTCAAAACTGCATTTTTTTAAGTTGGCCGGAAACATAACTCAGACAATCTTCAACCGATTCACTTGAAATGTTGAATATATCTTGGAAAATACATTGTCTATGGAAGTACATAGGATTTTCTTTATATTGCATAGTTCATTTGTTATTAACAATTATCGGACGCAAATTTTTGGAAAGTGAAAAATTTGCTTAAAAAATCGTCAGATAATTGTTAATAACAAATGAACTATGCAATATAAAAAAATCCTACGTAATTCCATAGACAATGTATTTTTCAAGATATATTCAACATTTCAAGTGAATCCGTTGAAAAATGTCTGAGTTATGTTTCCGGCCAACTTAAAAAATGCAGTTTTGAGATATACCCTGCACAGCCGCCATTTTGAAATTAATCGCTTCAAAAAAATTGTTGTATACAGTCACTGATATGTATGATAAACACCCTTTTTTGTAATCCCGATTTATTTTGTAGTTTTTCTGAAAAAAAATCTCCAAAAAGCCTATTTTTTCGGCCTCTAGAGTAGCCTACGAAAAATGAGCCTAAATTTCTTTTCGCTATTTTCTCATTTATTGGGTTATAAATTATGATTTTCAGTCGGGGGAAGATGACATTTTTATTAACAAATTATCCTACGAGCAAAAAATCGTTAAAAATAATTTCGAATTTTTAGAAAACCCAAACAAACCCAATATAGGCGTCGAAATGTTCAAAAGTGCCCTATTTTATCACGTGTTTTCGCGAAATTCAAAACCCCATAACTTTTTATGGGGGAGGGGGGGGGGTGAATTTCGCAGAAACATGTGGTAAAAAGGGCATTTTTCAACATTTCGACGCTTATATTGGATTTGTTTGGGTTTGTTATTTATGGATGAATTTCAGCTTCCCCCGACTGAATATCCTCACTTATAAACCCATAAACCAGAAAATTAAAAAAAAAATCGGCTTATTTTTCGGAAAAGTCACTTATCCAAAGAATAACCAATAATTGTTGTGGTTGTTGGTATATTGGTTGTTTTTATTATTATTATTATTATTATTATTACACTGCCATTGTTATTATTGTCACTATAATTATTGCCATTGAGTTTGTTCTTACGACTATCATTATCATTATTGTTTTTATTACCACAACTATCGCTGTAATTATTACGGTGCTTATTATTATTATTTCGCCATTTTATTCATTAATCCGTGCATCGATAATGATCGAGCGGCGATTCAAACGATAAACGTTGGTACACGGAACTATATGCAGAACCATTCCATTTATTGGCCTCGCGCGTGAACTATTAATTAAAGATCCGATCGCGATATCCCGATACATAATTAATTAATAATAATACTCGCGATCGAAAGATCGGCCATTAATAAGTCGTGTGGGCCGTTGAGAGCCAACGAAAAATTTGTATACAGAGAAAGTATCATTTTTTTGTCGATAGGTTCGTAATACCGTTACTAGAAAGCAAAAGCTGTTATCGGGTCGTCTTATTTCCGGACTGAGTACATTCGTGTGCGCAAGTGTGGGTCTGTGTGTGTACGTATGTTTTTTCGTCTAATGCTTTTTAGACGTATGTCATTTATAATTTATCCAAGTTTATACCTATCGAAGTGGACAGACGGGACAGGGTGAAAGCAATTATCATTGTGATATCGGGTGAGACTTTCAATAGAAAGCTTAGTATATCATCGTTTTTAAATATATATATATATATATATATAAAGCGGCAAGCAAAAATTGCAGTCCAGATCGCCTCACTACTGGCGATTCTTAAGGCGTTACCCCCACTTGTAGCGCAAAAAAGGCCTTTTTCATGAATTTTTTTAAAGAAAACTACAAAACTTTTTTAATCGATCAATATACCATCTTAAAGAACACATCTTGAAGAACTTTCAGTAATTTTTTTATTGAAAAATATTACATTGTTTAGTGGCAAATGGCCTTCAATGAAATAATGTTTTTATATACACGGTTTGCGGTGACCAACATTGCGGCGAAGTGGATCATCTGAAAAAAAAATGCGGATGGATTTAGTCAAATATAAGTATAAACTAGTCTTTAATCGAAGGATTTTAAAAAATATTCACTTTTCACAAAATGGCGGACAGTCAAAGTTAATGGTTCGATTTTAACGAAAAAAAACGGCTGTTTTTTGGCTATAAAACGGGCATTTTTTTCGAAAAAGAAAAATCGAACGATTAAAGACTACATTTTTATGTATTAAATAAGCCTGCAAAATTTCAAGAAGATCGGTTCATTAGTGTTCGAGTAATCTTGGTCACCGACTTCAGAAATGCCATTTTGAGAAAAACGCGTTTAAAGTTTCAATTTCAGTTTACACGAAGAACATTTATTTTTTTTGTAAACTTACATAGAGTCATCTATTCCTATACTCATAGAGCCATCTGTTCTCAGATACTTATACTTCAAAAAAATGCAATAAAAAAAAATCATTTTTTCAAAATCGCAAGTGGGGGTAACCCCTTAAGGCCGGAGCCTGAATTAGAAGGTCCAAAAACAGTTTTTTTTTATTGCTTAAATCGATAGATAAAGTACCCGAGAATATATTCACAAAGTTACAGAGGTCAATTGTAAATGTTTTCGAAGATGCAACGCCTAAAGCAGAGAAGCAATTGATATTTGATATTGATATTGCCTCCTATTGAAAACTTGGAAGCGCGTTCTCTCCAGTTTTCGTTTTCCCGATTCTTCCAAATTGGCGGGTGTGATGGCAAAAAAACTAAACGACCTATTGAATCAAACCAAAGTTTATTTTCTTCAGTATGAACATCTCTGCTAAGTGAATTAAAAAAGTCGTTGAAAAAGTCTTTTTAAATCATTTTTATAGCACGTTAAAGTGTTTTTTTACACATTTTTTTTTCAAACCTGACAAAAGTTATAATTTCACGATTTTTTCAGCTTTTTCTTCAATGTTTGGAAACTGAATTTTTTTTTCAATTTTTGGAAAGTGAAAATTTGCCTCAAAAATCGTCAGGTAATTGTTGATAACAAATGAACTATGCAATATAGCAAAAAAATCCTACGTACTTCCATAGATAATGTATTTTTCAAGATTTATTCAACATTTTAAGTGAATCGGCTGAAAATTGTCTGGGTTATGTTTCCGGCCAACTTAAAAATGCAGTTTTGAGATAAACGCTGCACAGCCGCCATTTTGAAATGAATCGCTTTAGAAAAATTATTGTATATAGTCACTGATATGTATGATAAACACCCCTTTTTGTAGACTCGAATTATTTTTCAGTTTTTCTCAAAAAAATCCCCAAAAAGCCTATTTTTCGGCCTCAAGAGTGGCTTAAGGCCTTAATTCACCCTGGAGAAAAATATATGACAATTGAACATTTTATTGGTTTATTTGGTTCAGTCAAGAATTACGTGTTGCGTCTTTCCCGCCGATTGGGGACTGCAGTGGCAAGATGCACATCGAATAGGCTGATAAATCTGTAGTCATTAATTGTTTCATGTTGAAAATTTTTTCGAATACATTTTAAATATCCATGAAAAGATACCTCAATGTTTACTGGGCTCACTTGTTTTTTTCCCTTCAAAAAAAATTCCCGAAAAAACGCTCCAGCCTTAACGAGTTATGCCTAGTTGCAACAGTCGAAAATAGCTCATTTTTGGGATTTCTTTGTTGGAAAATCGCGATGATTTTTGGGGATTTTTTTTGTTCAGATAAACTACAAAATAAATCGAGATTATAACAATTGTATACAATACATACAATACAATATTGTATACAGTGACTGTATACAATAATTTTTTTGAGCTATTCATTTAAAAAATGGCGGCTGTGCAGCGTTTATCTCAAAACTGCTTTTTATAAGCTGGCCGGAAACATAACTCAGACAATTTCCAACCGATTCACTTGAAATGTTGAATACATCTTGAAAAATACATTGTCAATGGAAGTACGTAGGATTTTTTTTATATTGCATAGTTCATTTGTTAATAACAATTATCTGACGAAATTTTTCACTTTCCAAAAATTTGCCTAAAAAATCGTCAGATAATTGTTAATAACAAATGAACTATGCAATAAAAAAAATCCTACCTACTTCCATGGACAATGTATTTTTCAAGATATATTCAACATTTCAAGTGAATCGGTTGAAAATTGTCTGAGTCACGTTTCCGGCCAACTTAAAAAATGCAGTTTTGAGATAAACGCTGCACAGCCGCCATTTTGAAATTAAGCGCGTCAAAAAAATTATTGTATACAGTCACCGATATGTATGATAAACACCCTTTTTTTGTAATTTCGATTTATTTTGTAGTCTTTCTGAAAAAAAATTCCCAAAAAGCGATAAAAAATCGATTTCTTTTTCTTTCTTTAAACGATAGAACTATGTATGTAGAATATTTTGTAGAGCGGGCGTAAACTTCAAACGCGTTTCTCTCAAAACTGCATTATCGAAATGGGCGTGCAGGATTACTCAAAAACTATTAAGCCGATTGAGTCAAAACTTGGTAGAAATATTGATAATATTGTTACCTTCTACTTGACAAAAATTGTTTTTGAAAAATCGGAAATAAGCCTACTTTTTTTAATCCACATTTTACAGAAACGTTGATTTTCTGTAAATGCGTGTCATTTTCTCAAATTTGCATTTTCTTCAATTTAATTACCGTCACATAGAAACTATACATATTCTAACTGAAAAAATGTTTGAACTTTTTTGCAAATCAAGGTCTACGAAAAGCGAGAGAATCAATTAAAAAAAATTGTTTCGTACAATTAAATATACTATTAAAGTATACCTAAAGTTTGATAATTGTAGAATAATTATTTCTTAGTTTAAAAAATCTCTCGACATTGCTTATTTTTTTCCTGTCTAAATGTATATACCGCCTTAAGTTATTTTGCTCACCGACTTTTGAAAACGTACTTTCGAGAAAAAAGCATTCAATTTTCCAACGACGCTCCGAACGTTCCGATAAACGTCAACAACAGCCTATAAATCTGTTAATTTTGATCCAATCACCATAAAATTTTCATCGAACATTTATAAGATGACATACTGCTGAAATATATCGGTTTTGTAAAAATTGATTTTCCGATTTACCAGGCATAACCCCTTAATTTACCGATCCGAGGTAATCGTTCGGACTAAACTCGCGTTTTTTCGTACTGTACAAAAAAGTGAGCAAAACTTGCAGCAAAGTTCGTACACTTCGTTTATAGATACTTACACTGTCCATAAATGCCCCACACACAAATCCCCAATAAGCCCCATTCATTAAAAATGCTCGATTCGTCCATTCATGGCTGTACACTTTTTTGCTGTCGTTTCGCTCAATTATAATTGATCGATTAATGAATTTATTTTTCGACTGGTCCATTTATCGATTAGTGCAACGATTGGCAGAGATTTATTGGTTAAGGTGCTATCTGATCGAGTGATTAAGGTGTTACCCCCACTTGTAGCGCAAAAAAGGCCTTTTTCATGAATTTTTTAAAAGAAAATTACAAAACTTTTTTAATCGATCAATATACCATCTTAAAGAACACATCTTGAAGAACTTTCAGTAATTTTTTTATTGAAAAATAGTACATTGTTTAGTGGCAAATGGCCGTCAATGAAATAATGTTTTTATATACACGGTTTGCGGTGACCAACATTGCGGCGAAGTGGATCATCTGAAAAAAAAATGCGGATGGATTTAGTCAAATATAAGTATAAACTAGTCTTTAATCGAAGGATTTTAAAAAATATTCATTTTTCACAAAATGGCGGACAGTCAAAGTTAATGGTTCGATTTTAACGAAAAAAAAACGGCCGTTTTTTGGCTACAAAACGGCCATTTTTTTCGAAAAAAAAATCGAACGATTAAAGACTACATTTTTATGTATTAAATAAGCCTGCAAAATTTCAAGAAGATCGGTTCATTAGTGCTCGAGTAATCTTGGTCATCGACTTCAGAAATGCCATTTTGAGAAAAACGCGTTTAAAGTGTCAATTTCAGTTTACACGAAGAAAATATTTTTTTTTGTAAACTTACATAGAGTCATCTATTCCGGGCCCATACAGAAGTATGGGCCCGGATACTTATACTTCAAAAAAATGCAATAAAAAAAATCGATTTTTTCAAAATCGCAAGTGGGGGTAACCCCTTAATTAACTCGAACAACGATTTAGTTACAAATAATGATGTGGGTAATGGGTTGTCGATGGGTCGATCAACTGATTCGCGGGAATTCGTCGATCGCGTCAAAAAGCGGTTCACATGTACAAGTGTAATTTCCGTAACAATTAAATCTGAATATCCTTGAGCGTATCGCAATAATTGCTTACGTATGTATATAGGGAAAAATCAGCATCGGAGAAATTCGATAGTTTTTTAATTGCATATCGAAGCGTTCACTCCCGTATCCTTACGGCGTACACGAGCTCTCTTATATGCGGTTGTATACGTGAAATATATATGCCTATGTAAATACATACAAGTGTGTGTATGTGTGTATCATAGAGCTATTGCAATGTAGGAAAGGTGTGAAAGTGTACAATGCACGCCAGGAATCCCGAGTTTGTCGGGTAATTGGTTTGAGCCGGTGCAGAGCCTCCCATAGTGCTCGGAATACATCGCGTTATTATTGCTTGCATATCGAGGGCGAGACGCTGTTATTAAATTCGAAAGGCGCGAGAATCCTCGGGTACTGAGATTTTTCACGCTCGAGTTTGCGACCTTGTCGATCCTCGCTAATACAGCGGATAGTAAAAATAGTCGCCAAGGAAAAATAAAAGATAAATTATAAACGAAAATAAATTAAAAAAAAATTAATTTTGATGAAATTAATGGTGAAGGGTGAGGAATTTGTTCGATGTGAAAGAAGATTTGAAAAAATATTAACAATAAAGCAGAATGAATCAATTTTTTTCGTTTGAGTAATATATATATATATATACAGGTTGTTAGGAAGGTCGATGCAAAGCCTTAAGGTGATAGGTCACCCCGTTAAGAACACATCTAACATAGGTTACCTTAGTCCAAAGTCTAAGGATTTCGAGTTATCATGGTAAGTATGATTTTTGGAAAATTTCCCAAAATGAGGTACTAACTGGTTCATGATGTTCAAACAGGCAATAATTGGTAACTAAAAACTTATTTGCGTCTTAGCTTAATGTGTATTCAATCGACAAACACCAATTCAATCATCTGTGTCCACACAACTAACTAGGTGGGACGTGTTGAATAATTAAAAACTCGTCGAAAAATATTAAATACTAGGTGCGCAACCAAGTTCTCGGGTTTCACACATGGATAGCGCTAGCGACACATGTAGTCGGCATACAGGTCTGAAATTGGGTGTCTTTATAGCTTGGACATCTGTTAAGAATACCCAGTCGTAATATAAACAAATATCGCAACACAACGACCTTTTTTCTAACCTCCAAAATGTCAAAGTGTGTGCCAAATAAACAGCATTTGCGGGAAGCATTGCTTTTCTGCTGTAACCTAAAATAAACAGCAGCTGAAGCACGTCGGTTACTCGAGGAGGCCTACGGCGACCATATACCATCAAAATCAACGTGTGAAGATTGCTTCAAGCGGTTCAGAAGGGGGGATTTTGAGACTGGGGACAAGGAGCGCTCGGGAAGACCGCAAACATTTGCGGACGCCGATCTGCAAGCGTTATTGGATGAAGATGACACTCAAACAGAAGATCAACTTGCCGAGGCATTAAATGCGACTCGGCAATGTATTTCGAAACGTTTGCACGCCATGGGAAAAATTTATAAGGAAGGAAAGTGGGTGCCGCATGAGTTGACTGAGAGACAAATGGAAAATCGAAGAGCCACTTCCGAAATTTTGCTTTTGCGGCAGAACAGAAAGAGTTTCCTGCATCGAATTGTTACTGGCGATGAAAAATGGACATATTTCGAGTATCCCAAACGCAGAAAATCGTGGCTTTCACTTGGCGAAGCGTCAACATCGACGGCGCGGCCAAATCGCTTCGGAAAAAGACAATGCTCTGCGTTTGGTGGGACCAGAAAGGAATCGTGTACTATGAGCTGCTGAAACCGGGCGAAACTGTCAATGGGCATCGCTGCCGACAACAACTAATCAATTCGAACCACGCATTGCTCGAAAAACGGCCAGAATGGGACACGAGACACGAACGTGTGATATTGCAGCACGACAACGCTCCGTACCATCGCAGTTCCATCGTCCAGGACACCATGAAAACACTGAAATGGGATCTGCTACCGCACCCGCCGTATTCGCCAGACCTGGCCCCTTCAGACTATCACTTGTTCCGGTCGATGGCGCATGGCTTGGGTGGGCTACACTTGGCCGATTACGATGAAGTACAAAATTGGTTGGACGAATGGTTTCAGTCCAAAGACGCGTCTTGTTATCGTCGCGGTATTTATGTACTGCTGGAGAGATGGCAAAAATGTGTAAATAGCGAGGGACAATACTTCGAATGAACCATTTTTTGTATTTGTCTTGAAATTTTCGATTTTTTATTGGTAGAAAAATCCCGGAAACTTAGTTGCGCACCTAGTACGTCTTATGTTAATGTTATTTAAAAAAATAGCATTAACAGAAGTAAACGAGTTGGTTCCTAATTTTTGGAAATTTTCCACAAATCATACTTACCATGATTACTCGAAATCCTTAGACTTTGGACCAAGGTAACCTAGGTTAGATATGTTCCTAACGAGGTCACCTATCACCCCCTTCAAAGTTTTGTATTGACATTCCTAACACCCTATATATATATATATATATATATATATATATATATATATATATACATACATATATATATATATATATATATATATATTGTCATCCCCCAAAGAAACTCCAAGAGAACTATACGGGAAAAAATGCGGTGCGCTTCTAAGCCGGGATTCGAATCAGTACGGGACCTTTCGATTGCCGGTCGACTGCTCTGACCACTGAGCTACGCTAGCCCGCTTACCTCATCTTTCTCGGATAGTCTCGATATTCGTAACGCAACGTTTCAATATATATATATATATATATATATACACACAGAGTGTCCCTCTTATCTCTGCCACTCAAAATAACTCGGTAATTATCGACGTCACAAAAAAATGTTCCAGACAAAAGTTGTACGGTGTGAAGGCGGCCATCTAATGCGACGGATTTTTTTTACTTCGGTGGACGCGCTGACGCACTTTTTTAAACGGAATGGTACATTTTTTTTCAACCATCTTGTCGAGCACCTCAAGCCGCATAAAAAACATTGGGGTGGGGGTTAAAGCCGTTCAAGGGTATTCAAGGTCAGTATCGATGATACAAATCAACATACATGACCTTGGATGACCTTGAACGACTATGACCCCTAATGTTTTTTATGCGACTTGAGGTCGTATGTACAATAAAAAGTAAATGATCAAATGAAATGAATATATCTTTTGTTGCAAACGTTTATGAAGCCTTTATCGTTTTTGCAATAGAGGAAATAGTTTATCACTCAAAATGCATATATACTTTTTGACAAAAATTTTACTGTATAAAGAATTTATAGTTAATAAAATATATTTAATGTATAAACAGATAAAATTATAAATACAAATATTTTCTCTATATTTTGTGAGCATCATCTATTAAAGTAAAGTATATAGTACACAAATATGTGCTAGAATATGTGGTATACGAAAAATATAAAAAAAAAACTGTTTCGATAATATATATATATATATATATATATATATATATATACACAAAAAAATTGACCGTCCATGTCACAATTGATTCTATTGTATAAAAGAATAATATATTTTCGGATCGAATCAATTGTGACATAGACGGTCAATTTTTTTAACCTCTATTAAATGTCACACCAACGTCTGTGGTCTTGAGCGACCACCATCAATTTTGCTTCACTTTACTCGAATGTTCAATGGAATCAATGAACTCCATCACTTGAAACGGCGCGACTATAATTGTATAGCTTTCTCATCAACGACTGTACAGATGTTCATTTCTTTGCATTCTCATTAATTTAATTACATCTGACAACTTACCCGTATATCCTACATAAATTCTCACTATTTTATTGCATTTCTCTCCTGGTCCAAAAGGTGCATTTCGCCGAGATTTCTCGAATGCACCCCAATAAAAAAATTGATTAGAAACATTATCTCATTCGCAACTTTCTTGCATGCGAGAAAGAGAAAAATGTTCATAAATGTTCTGTTGCGAATTTCCCGAATGGGCATAAAACCCAGTAAATTTCTCGACAATCTTCGATCTCATCTCAGGATGCACCTAATAAAATGCATTCGCTTGTATCTCCGTAAAACGCGTCGACGATGAAATCGTAGCGAAATAGTTTGCAAAAAAAAATAAATAAATAAAAACAGTATTGCGTACCGTTAGAAATGTAACTGCAGCTTCGACGGGAATTCTAACCTCCGCATTGGGTCGACTTGATAGTCTCGACCTTGTCGATCGATTAGATCGAATTAGCGTCATGATAAATCCATGCGTGTGCAGCAACTCGCGCACAGGTAGGATTTGCAAGTTCACATTCGCGATTTCACTTCGCTCATTTATTTATTATATCTCGAGACTTCTGAACGTTCGTACTGGAGACGTTTGCACGCATATATGGGGCGTCCCAGACGAAATTGACCAGGCTGAAAATCCAACCAACTTTCCTGGTATATTTTTATAAAAAATTGTTTGGCATGTTGGAAAAAGAAATTGTCAACTAGAATTAGCATAACACTTCGAATTTTCAGCAATTTTACCAAGTCCTTGAATGGAACCAAGGGACAGTCATGTTTGAAAAAAATGTATATTTTGATGTGATTGGAGAAATAAAATTAAGCGAGAGAAGTATTCGAATTAAAAAAAACATTAAGGGGGTTACCAGTGTGAACGCTAAAAATTTGGGTGATTTTCGGGAATTTTTTGGAAGAAACGTACTCAATTAAGGCGTTACCCCCACTTGTAGCGCAAAAAAGGCCTTTTTCATGCATTTTTTTAAAGAAAACTACAAAACTTTTTTACTCGATCAATATACCATCTTAAAGAACACATCTTGAAGAACTTTCAGTAATTTTTTTATTGAAAAATATTACATTGTTTAGTGGCAAATGGCCGTCAATGAAATAATGTTTTTATATACACAGTTTGCGGTGACCAACATTGCGGCGAAGTGGATCATCTGAAAAAAAAATGCGGATGGATTTAGTCAAATATAAGTATAAACTAGTCTTTAATCGAAGGATTTTAAAAAATATTCATTTTTCACAAAATGGCGGACAGTCAAAGTCAATGGTTCGATTTTAACGAAAAAAAACGGCCGTTTTTTGGCTATAAAAAGGCCATTTTTTTTCGAAAAAAAATCGAACGATTAAAGACTACATTTTTATGTATTAAATAAGCGTGCAAAATTTCAAGAAGATCGGTTCATTAGTGTTCGAGTAATCTTGGTCACCGACTTCAGAAATGCCATTTTGAGAAAAACGCGTTTAAAGTTTCAATTTCAGTTTACACGAAGAAAATATTTTTTTTGTAAACTTACATAGAGTCATCTATTCCGGGCCCATACAGAAGTATGGGCCCGGATACTTATACTTCAAAAAAATGCAAAAAAAAAATCGATTTTTTCAAAATCGCAAGTGGGGGTAACCCCTTAAATGTCTTGGAAAATTAAGAATATATTTGGCTATATTCGACCTATGTTACATAATTTTTTCATAGAAAAATAATGAGATCCAAGCGACTTATGCGCTGATTTCGGAGGCGCAAAAAAAAGTTCCTCCACTGCTGACATGATTCCGGCCGATTGAGTAGCTGAAACCGAAAAAGAAAAAAATGTCGTTAAACTGGAAGGTATTTCCTGTACAATGACGTAGGATTTTCGAAAAATATCAAAATCTAACAAAATGGCGTAGTTATGAAAAAAAGTCTGTTTTCTTGCCTCCAAAATTGGTCGTTTTTTTCAATGCCAAATCGTCAATTTTCATCCAATCAAAAATATCCTACGTCATTGGAGAGTAAATATATTCAAGAGTACTCAGATCAAATTTCAAGTCAATCGGATAATTGCTCTTTGAGTTACAATGTCAGCAAATTTGAAAAATCTCATTTCCAGAAAAACGCGTTTAAAGATTTAACTATCGATTTTTGCAAGATAAAATGATAAAGATACGGCCTTGAATTTTTTACAGGATATTCTTGAAAGTATAAACTGTCAAAAAAGGAAAAAAAATGATTTTTTGAAAGTGTCACACTGGTATAGCCCCTTAAGACGGGCCTCAATTAGGAGGTCCAAAAAAACGTTTTTTCGGGAATTTTTGTAGAAGGGAAAAAAACAACTGAGGTCGGTAAACATTGAGGTATCTTTTCATGTATATTTGAAATGTATAAAAAAAATGTTCAACACGAAACAATAAATGACTGCAGATTTATCAGCCTATTCCATGTGCATCTTGCCACTGCAGTCCCTAATCGGCGGGAAAGATGCAGCTCGTAATTCTTGACTGAACCAAATAAACCAATAAAATTTTCAATTGTCATATATGTTTCTTCTAGGCGAATTAAAAAAAGCTTAAAAAATCGTGAAGTTATAACTTTTCTCAAGTTTGAAAAAAAAATGTTAAAACAAAATACTTTAACGTGGTATAAAAATGATTTAAAAATTCTTTTTCAACAATTGTTTTAATTCACTTTAAAAGAGATTTTCATACGGAAGAAAATAAACGTTGGTTCGATTCAATAGGTCGTTTAGTTTTTTTGCTATCACGCCCGCCAATTTGAAAAAAAAATCGTGAAAATGAAAACTGGAGAAAACACAGTTCAAAGTTTTCGATAGGAGGAAATATCAATATCAAATATCAATCGCTTCTCTGCTTTTGGCCTTGTATCTTCAAAAATATTTACGATTGGCCTCTGTAACTTTGTAACTATATTCTTGGATTGTTTATCTATCGATTTAAGCAATAAAAAAATATTTTTCGGACTTTCTAATTTAGGCATCTGCCTTAAAGCAGGAAACCAGTTTGGATGACCCAAAAAATCTATTTTTTTTTAATTTCCAACAATGGCTAATAAAAATATTCAAGAATATGTTCTCAAAACAGTGAAATTAATTAATTACTGCCTTGGATTTTTTGTTTTCAGTTATTTTTTACTTTTCAATTTGTGTATACTCTAGTTCAAAAAGTTTCTAACCTATGATCTTAGAAAGTGATAGTTAGTTTCTTTATATAATTACGCTCCATATGAACCTGAATTTGGGGTAATATCATTGTTCAAAATATATTTTTTGATAGCACAAAAGATTATAAAATCATGGCGAAAATTATACCCTTTTGTTTAAACACCTCTAAAAAATGCAATTTTCCATTTTTCTGGTCAGAGCCAGGTTCATACAGAAGGATACCATGTTCTTAAAGTAATCGTCAAACCGTATTGATTTCCGATGAAAATTGTGGTTTCCAGAGTGTACATAAGCAGCAAAGTCCGATGGCGACCTTCGATGGAAAAAAATATTCCATATTTTCAGAGAAAATGCTCCGAACAAATTAAAATATTTGTTTGCAAATATGTATAAAATATTCCCAAAGTTTAAATAAATTCTCTTCATTCATTCCTTGTCAAAAAAATCATGAAAATCACTAAAAAAAACGTACTCTTAAGGCAGGATTCTACTTTGAAACCATGAAAAAAACGCTATTTTCGTGAATTTTTTCTGAGAATACTATTAAAGATATCGATATGGGGTTTAAACTGTTCAATAAATACACTCTTTAAGTACATAAAAAAAAATTTTAAATGTATTTTATTCATTTTTTGTACACGTAAAATATGTTTAAAGCCAACGCCTCGAAAAGCAGGTACCGTTGCCGTGGTCGTGAAATCTTCCCGACGGATGGTCTGAAACAAAAAAATCAAATAGTTTCATGTTCAGTATGTCTTCAGGAACCGACCTAACTAGAATATTTTATATACGTGCAAAATTAACAAAATGGCGGCTAAAATACGAAAAAAATGCGTTTTTTTGGGTCTTTTTTTGCAATAAAAAAATAGTTCTAATCAAAATTTTGAGTTGATTGTAGTTAGGTCGGTTGGTACACACATATAGAATATGTGTTCCAAATTTCATAAGGATCGGTTCAGTACTTTTTGAGTTATCACGATCACGGTGCTTGAAAATGTCGTTTCGAGAAAAACGCGTTTAAAGTTTTGGTGAGTGATATAGCGCGCTCAGGTAGGTGCGTTCGAAAGGCGAAAAAGGATAGTTAGAGTGCTTGGAACTTTATAAAATTTTGACCGAACATTCTTGAACATATTTACTTTCGAAAAATGTAAAAAAAAAAAAAAAATTCAAAGTTTCAAAGTAGAATCCTGCCTTAAACTAGTTTCCCGCTTTAAATTTTGAGTGGAATGTTTTGATTCGTATCTGGAATAGAAAATAACGAAAGGGTCATTGATCCATCGATTTAGGTCGGAGAGCCCCATGCGTCATCGATACCACACAGCGTCTAATTTTTTCTGGACCGCAGAGACTGAAATATATCAGACAACAGGTGAATAGACACAGATATGTATCGCACGTCTTCAATGACCGTGTATATGCTCCTTGCGATCTCCATAGCCGCGATATACGAGGCGTTTCATGCCCAAACTCGGGCCCCACCAATTGATTTTTCAAATTATTTTCCTTAAGTTCAAACGGGTATCTGATATTTTTAATTCACAAATTCTTAGCACCTCCGCAAGACTGCAAATCTAATTTTATCGAAAAAGTTTTTTTTTCTCCTTCATGCCCTCCTACTTCAATATTCACCGTAACTGCAAAAATATGCATCGTACATTAAAATACCGTATACAGAATTTATCGAGCACAATGTAATCTAGGTTGCTGATTTTTTTCGTAATTTTTTAAGGGAGTTCAACGGGGTTTAAGGGTGTCGGGAGTACAGCTTATCACGTTTTACACAGTCTTTATCAACTATTTCGACAATTACGCACTCCATGTGAAAATCATTAAGACGAAAGTACTCAAGTGTGATGCAATCTACGTTGCATAATTATTTCAGATTTTATTAAATGATAGAGGCCGCTGCACCGCTTAAAACTGACGATATTAGATTCCACCTGTACATATGCTGCTCTCTACCTGTATATATCTTTATATATTTATTGCGAGTTTCTTCCCGACCAATTTTCGTGCCGAACCTTTATTCAAAGTGCGATCTGACACACGGATAAGACTCTTCCTCTCTACCTAATGTACTTTCGACTTGGAAACGTCTCTAAAACCACAGTCCCTCGCCTCGATCGGTATACGTATATAGACACATGAACAACTTTCCCGGTAGAATTTGCGGTTCTATTATCGATAGGACGTATCTGAATCGCGACCCCGCGCGAGCTTTGCTTGTCAAAGTATAATACTTATTACCACGTAAAGTCGAGTGAATGGTCTTGTTATTGTCAGGAAAGGACGTGGGATGAAGCGGATCACATGGTTTTAAAAAATACGAATATCTCTCGTTACTTTCGCTGTCGTGACTCGAACCATTTTCCAAATACTTTCTTTTCCAAATGGGCATTTGGAAAAAGGCACATGTTTAATGGAAAAAACTGTCTAGCCGTAAATGTGCCCCAATTTTCTGTATGATGACATTTTGGAACTATAAGATTTCTAGGTTATAACTTTTTGGAAGTGAGGGAGAGTGACCTTATTTTGGCACCCCACGAATTATTGACACTTCTCTCCTACCTACACAGTGGTCCTTACAGTGCCAACAATTGGGCCCTCAAAGTGCCAAAATCGGGCCCTCAAAGTTCCCATTATTGGGCTCTTAAAGTGCCAATAATTGAGACCTTAAAATGCCAATTATTGGGGCTTTAAAGTGCCAATAATTGGACCCTTAAAGTGTCAATAATTGGACCTTTAAAGTGCCAATAATTGGGCCCTCAAAGTGCCAATAATTGGTTTTCAAGTATCAATAATTAGCCACCTGTCATTTGTGCAATATGACATCTTTGGATTCTGACAGCCAAAGATGGCATATTGCCAAAAAAGTATTTGAAGGCAATACCTGGGCCCTTAAAGTGCAAATAATTGGGGCCGTGACGTGCCAATAATTGGGGCTTTTAAAGTGCCAATAATTCGGCCCTTGACGTGCCAATAATTGGGCCCTTAAAGTGACAATAATTGTACCCTTAATGTCAATAATTGGGGCCTTGACGTGCCAATAATTGGGGCTTTTAAAGTACCAATAGTTCGGCCCTTGACGTGCCTGTAATTGGGCCGTCAAAGTGCCACTAATTGCTTTCAAAGTGTCAATAATTAGACACCTTACCCTATGTCATTTGTGCAATATGACATCTTTGGATTCTGACAGCCAAAGATGTCATATTGCCGAAAAAGTATTTGGAGGCAATAATTGGGCCCTTAAAGTGACAATAATTGGGGCCTTGACGTGCCAATAATTGGAGCTTTTGAAGTGCCAATAATTCGGCCCTTGACGTGCCAATAATTGGGGCCTTGACGTGTCAATAATTGGGGCTTTTAAAGTGCCAATAGTTCGGCCCTTGACGTGCCAATAATTGGGCCCTTAAAGTGACAATAATTTTACCCTTAGTGTCAATAATTGGGCGATCAAAGTGCCATTAATTGGGCCCTTAAAGTGCAAATAATTGGGGCCTTGACGTGCCAATAATTGGGGCCCTTAAAGTGCCAATAATTGGGCCCTCAAAGTTCCCATTATTGGGCCCTTAAAGTGCCAATAATTGGGACCTTAAAATACCAATTATTGGGGCTTTAAAGTGCCAATAATTGGACCCTTAAAGTGTCAATAATTGGGCCCTCAAAGTGCCAATAATTGGTTTTCAAGTATCAATAATTAGCCACCTATGTCATTTGTGCAATATGACATCATTGGATTCTGACAGCCAAAGATGTCATATTGCCGAAAAAGTATTTGAAGGCAATAATTGGGCCCTTAACGTGCCAATAATTGCGTCCTTAAAGTGCCAATAATTGGGCCCTTAAAATGCCAATATTTAGGCTTTTAAAGTGCTAATAATTAGTCACTTTACCCTATGTCATTTGTGCAATATGACAACTTTGGATTTTGAGAGCTAAAGATGTCATATTGCCAAAAAAGTATTTGAAAATAATAAATGGTGGAAACATCAATCGACTATTCGGTCGCAATAATCAAGAAACGGTGGTCCTCTTACGCAGTTCTGCGTAACATAACCTAAATACGCCGCCATTACGTGTTCACGGAGCCGCCATCTTGTCTCGACTTCTGCACCGAGCGAATGCACGTTTTGAACGAGTTTTGAAAAAGATTCTTCGGACACTTCTGCGCTCAGCGTTGTGAAAAACAACGCCCTACATAACAAATATATCCCAATTGTTGAGAAATTGCAGCGAATCCGAATGTCCTCTTTTTCGCCTCTCGTTTCTCACTGATCTCGATTATCCACGATCCTCTCTACCACGCCATACTCCGTTGTTGCTCAAGAGTACGCTAAAGTTCTCAATATTTACCGAGCAATTCGAACGTTCGCCAATTGTAGTTTCGACTCGGAAAAGGTCAGAGACCCTATCTCTGGATTATCTCCAAAAGAAGAATCGGGGCTTCTGTTACGCAAAGCACGAGGAAAAAAATTAATGCCGCTGCATGAATAAATTGTGCACTCAGAAGAAGAAAAAAAAATGGCATTTGTAATGTATCTAAAAAATCTGCGTAATTTTTTTATTTGTTCGGTACATTTATTTTCGTAATTTTCAAAAAGTTTAGTTAATTTGATTAGTTTAGTTAACTTTTTTATTAATTTTCAAAAATATTTTGATTAGAATTGCTCATCGATGTTCTGATAATATACGAAAGTTTTATGAGAAAAAAACTGTCGATATAAATATTAACTATAAAAATAAAATATAAGTATATAAAAAAGAATGGAAAATATACAAATTGTTAATACCAATATTAATCATTGCTGTTGCAATATAATTAATATAAGCAACTATAAACGAGTTTGTTGATAATTCTATTAAATAGTCATGACTACAGGGTTAAAAAAACGCATGATAGATATCAACAATATTCGCTTTATAACGATATAAAATTATGCCTATTTTAGTGTATATATAAAAAATGTCATTTTATTACGGAATAATTAATTTTTCTGGGTAGGAGTGCAATGAACTCTCCTTTTTTGAAAGTATAGTTATTAGTGTTGGCACAGCTGTGATACTTTTAAAAATTCTCGGCGCGTACATCGTAATTTATCGTTCAACACCTCGTTTTATTATCATTATCCACTTTGAAGACGATTTGAGTGACACCTGTCTTTATCTCTGTCACTCTCTCCTCTCTCTTTCTCTCTTCGCGTCTTGATATCACTTCCTTTCTCTCGCTCGCTTTTTCTCTCATTATTTATAATCCAGTACCCCTTGCAAGTATTTAGGTCGTTCCTTTACTCGATTATATCCTACCTGACATCATTTTCAGTGGAATATGATAAACGATGATTTTATTCACACTCACACATTTCTCTCGACGTATATATTTGTGACCGCAGATGAGACCTGCCTCGATTTTCTGACTCTTGACGAGTCTTTTTCCTTCTCATTCACTATTCGAGCAGCTTGAGAATACAAAATAAAAATGAGTAAATATTATTCGATGAAATACATAACTGAAATAAATAACGGTTTAACTTTTTGTTTGCAACATTCCGGAAGCCTTTGTCGATTCGGGGAAAAAAATTAATTACCATATATAAGTATAAGAAAAATTACTGCACAAGAAATATTATAAGTATAAGAAAAATAGTATAAGTATAAGAAAAACTGTATAAAAAAATTATAAAGTTACATAAATGCATCATAAATAAAATATAAAATAAATTTTGAAATGCCGGTAAATATTTACAAGTGGGGCTCCAGCTAGAAAAGGGGTTTAGAAATTTTGTACCGAGTTCATTTATTTCAGGGCACTTTGTTTATAATATTTAAGTCGGGGGAAGACAATTTTAACCCTTATTTCAACCCCCATATGCTTTTTTTACCTTTTTAAAGGTATGGAGGAAACGGGTTTGGTGACATCAAGTGGGTCAAATGACATGGGCTTGACCCAAACAAACCCAAACAAACCCAAACAAATTAGAGTAAGCATATAGAAAACGTATTTCAAAAATCGAATCATATATAATTATAATCACATTTGATTACAAATGTGTTTATAATTACCGCTAATCGGCAATGCCTGGTCCATAGAGGCATCCCTCCTCTTCTTCTAGCTGCTCATGTTGAGCTCAAATTGATTTTTTGAAAATTTCAAGGACAAAGTCTCCCTTAAAATAAAAATCCTGAAATTGAGTATAAACGTGTGATAATAATTTCTGTAATTACTATTGTGCCAAATTAAATACGGTTAATGAAACTGAATTGATCAAAATTATTAAACATTCAAAAAGTTGAGTGCCCCAACCTTTTATTTACAATCATATAAAGGTGACTTGGTAAAAAAATTATTTTCTTCTTTTTAGTACATTCAATAAAAGCTTCTTTTTTACATATTTTTTTTACATATGAATTATTCGAGAAAAAATCAATATAAATGTGATATATTGTAAATAATTGAAACAACAAGGATTGACGTGACACTTGTTTTGGACCCGGTGTTTTCGCCCTTTTTTAATATTTTCCATCGATAGTATGGTACGCCTGTTTGAAGTTAACGAGACGCTCAATCCGTCCAGTTAGGAAAGTGAAAGGGATTCTTCTGCAGTCCGTGGAAGAACGTCCCTACACGGGTTTGCACTTTCCGGCAAACGGGGAATTTCTTGCACACCTCGGTACCTGTACGTCTCGCGATCAATTAACATTGTCACGTGTGTGTCTAGATGCTTCAAACAGAGAAAAAAAAGCGAAAAAATCACAAAGTCTCCACGAATTCCACGAAGCTCTGACGGCCATAGACGTACAACATTTAGTAGCGAAAGCATTGAGATTTAAAAAAATAAAAGTATTTTAAAACTACTTACTTCTTGTTACTTAATACTTAACGAGTAATCAAATATTATTTTTTTTTATGATCGATTATGTTATATAATGATAAATTTATTTTATACTAAATTACGTAAAACCCATCTATAATTTCAACAATTATTGTCATTATTATTATCGTCATTTTAATTAAATAATTCGACAATTAAGAATATCCTTTTAAATTATTCAGTCAAATTACTCAGTATCGTTATTATTAATATTATTATTATTATTAGCGAACATTTAACGGTAAAAACTATACAACGAAGAATTTTTTGTCTGCCCAATAAGGTCTGAGATTCGCATTATTTGTTCGATAGTACGTGAAACATTCTCCTCTTTCACTACTGTACAGGCGATTCATAAGAATGGTATTCTTTTTAAAATATTCAGACAGTATAACGTGCAAATGGGACTGAGCTCTTCCTCCCGGATACCGAAATGTCATAAATGACAATATACAGGGTGTCCATTTTTTATCTTCCCATGCAAACATTTTCAAAACTATGCGTTTTTCGAAAAAAAATTATCCGAATAAAACTCATGAATATATAAAATCACATGAATATGGGTTGGAGGCGTCTCCGAAATATCAAGCTGCCTTTGGTTGTTTTTCTAAAAGGAACTATTTTCCTTTTTCTTTCAAAATCCCGAGAGCACTCAAAATCACTCGAAAACGTAAATTTTCACTAATCGGGCTGTGTTGGTTTTTTTTTCTGTACTCTGATGCCTGCTTCGTGAATGATAATTTTTCTTTAATGACGAGCTGCTTTGATAGTTTGTTAACTATATCGATTTGATTTGTTTTAAGGGGTTGTTTCAAGGGGTTAGGCTACTGTGACGACTCGAAAATCAGGATTACTTGAACGAATTAATTTTGAAGGAATAAGTACAATGATTGAAAAATCGGTTGGACATTTATTTGTATGTACATTAAGGCTTACCCCCACTTGTAGCGCAAAAAAAGGCCTTTTTCATGAATTTTTTTAAAGAAAACTACAAAACTTTTTTAATCGATCAATATACCATCTTAAAGAACACATCTTGAAGAACTTTCAGTAATTTTTTTATTAAAAAATATTACATTGTTTAGTGGCAAATGGCCGTCAATGAAATAATGTTTTTATATACACGGTTTGCGGTGACCAACATTGCGGCGAAGTGGATCATCTGAAAAAAAAATGCGGATGGATTTAGTCAAATATAAGTATAAACTAGTCTTTGATCGAAGGATTTTAAAAAATATTCATTTTTCACAAAATGGCGGACAGTCAAAGTTAATGGTTCGATTTTAACGAAAAAAACGGCCGTTTTTTGGCTATAAAAAGGCCATTTTTTTTCGAAACAAAAAAAATCGAACGATTAAAGACTACATTTTTATGTATTAAATAAGCCTGCAAAATTTTAAGAAGATCGGTTCATTGGTGTTCGAGTAATCTTGGTCACCGACTTCAGAAATGCCATTTTGAGAAAAACGCGTTTAAAGTTTCAATTTCAGTTTACACGAAGAAAATATTTTTTTTTGTAAACTTACATAGAGTCATCTATTCCGGGCCCATACAGAAGTATGGGCCCGGATACTTATACTTCAAAAAAAATGCAATAAAAAAAATTGATTTTTTCAAAATCGCAAGTGGGGGTAACCCCTTAACAAATTTTTGTACCAAATTGCATCAATAAATATCATTAATTAAGAAAGTTATAAACAATCTCGTGAAGGACCTTTAAACGTGAAGGGCTCAACGGTATACTTGATTTTGACCACCCGGTTGATCTGGAATGAAAAAACGAGTTTTTTTTCTCAAAATAGATAATGTTGGCTTAGACTTGACCGAGCCCCTTGTTGTTATCGTGTTTCGATTTTCAAAAAAAAACAATTGATTTTTTTTCTCCCGAAAACATTTTTTCATTATTGTTAATAACTAATATAAATATTAAGAAGAAAAACGTCGGTCAAGACTAAACGACTATTGCACTGAATAAGTGTACCAAATTTCAAGCCCATGCGTTCATTACATATCGAGAAATCGTGTACACCGTTAAAAAGAAAAAAGTTTCGAGAAATCAAGGCACCACACCACAGTTCGTGCGCGGTACGAGGGTGTATTTTTCGTAATTATTTTCAAGCAAACGATGAATGGATTTTTTTTATTAATACACATAGTTAATATATACATATAGAAGACTGTATACAAATTTTTGTACTCGATTCTAAAGTACAGTTTGCGGTGTACGTCGCTTCCAAGAGGACACTCCGACGAAATTGCTGCTCGGCGGTTGACAGCGATTAAGCCATACGGTTCATTTGAAAAATAAAATAAAAATATATTCAGAAACCAGACGTACAGGTTTACAGCATCACGTAGGGGAATTTCGATATCTAAAAAAAAATGGCGGACCAGCGAATTTTATTTCCGATTTTCATGGAAAATTTTCCTCGTTCATAAAATAAAAATAGAAGGGGGCCCTTTACAACAAAATCCCTACGTGGTGCCATGGAGACTGGATTTTCGAACAGTTTAAGACTTGGCGCATGCAAATTGGATGAATAGTTTTTTTAATATGTTGTCAACCAGGTTGAAAAACGTAGTTTCGAGAAAAACGCGTTCAAAGCCGCATATTTGCCGGTCGGCCCGGTCGTGCGCTTCGAACGGTTTCACACAAAATGCTGTATTTCCGCCTATTTTACAAATTTCTTTTAAAAATTTGGTGAGAGCATTCTCAACAAATGTATCTTTCAGAAAATGAAAAAAAAACGACAATTTTTTTTTACCGTGGTGTGATACCTTAAAGTTTCACTATAGCAATTCTATCGCTGCACCATATGTTAGACCTTCCTCTTCAATTTGGGTTGCCCTGAGCGACAAACGAGTGTTTGTCATTTTCACTGTAGCCTCACCCCTAAACCCTTAAAAGTCACATTTAGCTAGAATCACGTTATAGTCATATTGGGAATGGAAATTTATGTATGTAAAATATATGCAGAAAATATATGCTACATATATATATATCGGTCGCATATATAGTGACGAAAAATACAATAATACGTATATATTCAGTATACGAGGGTGGGGTGAAAAGTTTCCGGCCTGACCAAGAAAAACGATATTTAACAATTTTTTTTTGCTTTATTTTACAACATAATCTCCATCAACACTGATACATTTCTCATAACTCTCGCATCCCAAAAAACAGTAGCCATAACCTTGTTTGCCGATAAAATTGTTTTTGCCTTCTTTGGGGTTGGTTCCCCTTTTCCAACCCACTGTTTTGACTGTTCTTTACTTTCAGGAGTGTAGTGGTGGACTCATGTCTCATCAACAGTTATGAATCGACGCAAAAATTCGTTTGGATTACGTCTATACAGCGCCAAATTGTCGGTAGCGTCGAGCGTTAGCAAACGCTCGATTGGTCGAGCGTTAGCAAACGCGGCACCCACCTTGCACACAGCTTTTCCATGTTCAAATGGTTGTGCAAAATATTTCGCACACGTTCAGCTGACATCCTACAGATCTCAGCTATCTCATGCACTTTCAACCTGCGGTCTTCCAACACTATTTTATGGATTTTTTCAATCATCTCTGAAGTTGTGACTTCAACGGGCCGTCCTGAGCGAAGCTCGTCAGAGGTGCTCACACGACCAATTTTAAATTCAGAAACCCACTGATTAATAGTTGAATATGATGGGGAGGAGTCTCCTAGTGCTGAATCCATCTCTTCTTTTATTTGTTTTGGTGTAAAACCTTTCAAATGGAAGTATTTGATGACAGCACGTTTTTCCAATTTTTCCATTTTTACGAAAACAACGGAAGCGTCTCGCGCAATGTGCTCTCAAACGCAAACTAACGTAGCGATTGGGCTGAAACTGTACATACAAGCTCGGTAGGAATGGTACTGTAGGACGCCGCTCCAAAACTAGAACTAGTGGCACCATCTCTTGGTCAGGCCGGAAACTTTTCACCCCACCCTCGTATATGCACCAAATATATGACGCATACATGACCCATACATTTTCGATATATTTTTCTGACCAAAACATATATGCTACGTACAAACACTATATATGATGCATATATGAGGCATATACGACGTATCTATTTTCGATATATTTTCAATCTATTTTTTTGTCAGAAAAATATATCAAAGATGTATGCGTCATATATGACTCATATATGTGTCATTTATGCGTCATATATGACGCATACATTTTTGATACATATTCCTGACAAAAAATATATGCTGTGTATAAACACTATTACAGTTAAACTTAATAAAACTTAAACTTAAAAAAACTTAACTTACAGTTAAAGTACTCTATTACATATAAACACTATATACAGATATGCTACGCATGTCTGTATATATGTGGCATATATGAACCATTTATGCAGTATATATGTGGTATGTACGCAGTGTGTATGCAACATATATGCTAAATATATGTGGTATATACGCAGGGTAAATGCTACATATATCATTGATATATGATACATTGATATACAGTAATACCACGCATATACATCTCATATATAAAAACGTTACGAAAATTAGAATTTGGCACATATATGCAACATATATTTTCAATATATGGCATACATTTCACATATATTACAATTATTAATCAAAATAATTTGCAGTATATTTTTGCGTATATAAATTTCCATGGGGGGGGGGTCCATGGGACCCAGGCGTTTTTACATTGTTATAAATAATGAAATAATGGATTGAGCGATATGAAAAAAATAGTAAGGTACAATTTGAACCTTGTTTAATACAAGAATATTGGTTAGAAATCAAAAATTAAATTCTAGATATGCAAAAAAAATTATGCAAAAAAACGCGAAAATGACTTTTTTTTACAAAAATTGTTGTATCTCTTATAATTATTGACAAAAAAAACATTTTTAATGGTTTTATAATCTGGAAACAATGTACTTTGAAATAGATATAGCGGTTTCTGTGGACTTTTCAAAAAGTATATTTATTTCATCCAACGCAGGTGCGATTTAGAAGGAAAGAATGAAACGTTTATGCATATAAAAAAATGTATGTTTTATTGGGGAAAAAAAGTTTTACGGCATCAAAATAATTTGTTTGGGTCCCGTGGACCCAGTGTGACTATTAACGGTTAAGACTAGTTCTCTCTCGAATTAGTAATAAACGACGTGACCAAAGAGGTCCTGTATTGTAATTGTTCAGCACAATCGCTATCAATATGGAATGAGGCTGCCGAACTGTAGATACGGGTTCGCTTCATTTTTATTACAGATTATTTCCCGCTGCATGAGAGCCGAGGTACCTTTTGTGACGAAGTGGAGTATGCGTTCGATAAAATCTCTTATCACTTGCTTCAGAAGGATATTGCGAATGAGTGTTAAGGCGTTACCCCCACTTGTAGCGCAAAAAAGGCCTTTTTCATAAATTTTTTTAAAGAAAACTACAAAACTTTTTTAATCGATCAATATACCATCTTAAAGAACACATCTTGAAGAACTTTCAGTAATTTTTTTATTGAAAAATATTACATTGTTTAGTGGCAAATGGCCGTCAATGAAATAATGTTTTTATATACACGGTTTGCGGTGACCAACATTGCGGCGAAGTGGATCATCTGAAAAAAAATGCGGATGGATTTAGTCAAATATAAGTATAAACTAGTCTTTAATCGAAGGATTTTAAAAAATATTCATTTTTCACAAAATGGCGGACAGTCAAAGTTAATGGTTCGATTTTAACGAAAAAAACGGCCGTTTTTTGGCTATAAAACGGGCAATTTTTTTTCGAAAAAAAATCGAACGATTAAAGACTACATTTTTATGTATTAAATAAGCCTGCAAAATTTCAAGAAGATCGGTTCATTAGTGTTCGAGTAATCTTGGTCACCGACTTCAGAAATGCCATTTTGAGAAAAACGCGTTTAAAGTTTCAATATCAGTTTACACGAAGAAAATATTTTTTTTTTTGTAAACATACATAGAGTCATCTATTCCTATACTCATAGAGCCATCTATTCTCAGATACTTATACTTCAAAAAAATGCAATAAAAAAATCGATTTTTTCAAAATCGCAAGTGGGGGTAACCCCTTAATAACCAATATCACAACCTTTGAGCACGTAGAACTTTCACTTGATGTAATAAACTAGCATTCAAGTTTAATTTCCACGAGTCATCCATCAAATGCAGAAGAAAAAATGGTCTGTCCATGTCGAACTTCTACCGGTTAAATAGAGAAGAACATAATGTCCCCTATATTGGCCACCGAGAGCCTCAAAGCAGTAATTCGCTATACTGATTAATCTTGGAATAGCAACATATCAGGGTCATTGAATTCGCATCAAAGTGTCTCAAAATGTCCTGACATTTTATTGCGCGCCATTTTTTTTGTGGCGAACGTAGAGTACTGATCTTCAACAACTGGCATCAGGAAGTATTGAGGTTTAGTCATGGATAATTACACGATCTAGCAACGCATAGAAATTGTTATTTGCTGCATTGTTACTGCATGGTTATTGCAGACGAAGTTTCATGGTCGTGTTTATCTCGCGCCGCGGCGATGTCAATTGGCAACCAAGATCGTGCGATTTCACGCCATTGGACTTCTTTCTTTGGGCTTTTTCTGAACGGAAAAGTGCATGCCAATGATCCATGGACCATTCCGGAGACCAAGGAAGCAACTGGACGCGCCATTAATGAAATTAGTCCGCAATTATGCCAAAATGTTATTGAAAATTTCATCAAAAGAGTGAACGTTCGCGAACAGGGACGAGGCGGCCATTTATTGGATATTGTGTTCCACACATAACCTCCATGTTAGTACCTTATATAAAAAAAATATTCGTACTTTTCAATTAAATAATACGTTTTATTAACGCGGTTCTCTAGTTTCTCGGCTGTTTTTTTACGGCTTTTTCAATAATTTTTTACGGGCAAAGCATCGAAATAATCAATCTCATTGTTTTTGCATAATCTTTATTAACATTTAAATAAGCTTTACAAATTTTTTGAAGTCAAAATATATAATAGAATAAACGTTATAGTGGCCGACAGGAAGACGTCAAGTAAAAGAGGTGCTTGACGGTGACCAAGATTGCGGCTGTTCTGCTTATCTGAAATCAAAAAACCAAACGGCATTTTAATCATCATATTTAAGACTAGCGATTGAACTAGAGTGAATTCTAAATTACAAAAATTGACTTTTTTATACACTTTTGAAAATTACATTCTATTTTTTACTCATTTTTTCTTAAGTTTTTCGCTGGTACAAAAAAAACTTTCGAAGCAATCATGATAATCCTAGTTCAATCGCTAGCTTATAACATATTAAAGATGCTGTATAAATTTGAACAAAATCGGTGCAGTAGTTTCTGAAATATCGTGGTCACCGTTTCGAAAAATGGTGTTTCGAGAAAATCGCGTTTGAAAGTATAGCTGCTCCGTATACCTGCTCCGTTTCAGGGCCGTAACTTGTGAACCACTTCGAATATCGACAAATCCTTTGGCACACATTTTCTACACATGTTGTAGATGTGATTTATGAAAAAAAAAATCGTTTTTTTTCGACCCGAGAAACTAGAGGATCGCCTTAAAGCCTTAGGTCACAGTAATGGCTATAAAATCATTTGCGAATTTAACCATTTTTTTCGTATGAAAAAGCGATTCACTCATAAAATTGATTACACATCTATTTAGTATGAATATCACGCTGTTAGATTTTTTTTCGATGTACAAAATGGCCGAACTAAAATTTTCTTTTATCTTTTTTTTAAGGCGCTCCGCGGCGTGACATTTAGCATCCACAATTTTTTATCTAGAACAAAAAACAAAAATTCTCGTCAATGTACATTAGAGTACCTAGAGAAATACACATGGAATGAAGGCCTTAGGCCACTCTAGAGGTAGAAAAAAATAGGATTTTTGGGTTTTTTTTCCAGAAAAACTACATAATAAATCGAGATTACAAAAAAGGGTGTTTATCATACATATCAGTGACTGTATACAATAATTTTTTTGGAGTGATTAATTTCAAAATGGCGGCTGTGGAGCATCTTTGCGATGACGTCTCGGTTTTTCCAGGGTCCACGGCCGGACAAACAGCCCCTGTAATTTTTGAATTATAATGAGCCAATGATTTTTTTTCGATTATATATAATAACTGTTATAGAAGTACGTAGGATTTTTTGGATATATTGATTTTTGGCCAAATGGCGCACTTCTAAAGTGAAAAGTAAAAAAAAAATCCTAAAAAATCGTCAGATAATTGTTAATAACAAATGAACTATGCAATACAAGAAAAAAATCCTACGTACTTCCATAGACAATGTATTTTTCAATATATATTCAACATTTCAAGTGAATCGGTTGAAAATTGTCTGGGTTATGTTTCCGGCCAACCAAAAAAATGCAGTTTTGAGATAAACGCGTTTGAAGTTTTGAGTAGTCTCGCTGCGTACCAGGCGGCCTTGTACTAAAATTCGAAAACCGAGTACTTAGAGATTTTTCCCGGCCATAATTTTTTGGGACATCATTTTTGAGGTCCTAAGGGACCATTAAAAAAAATCGATTTTTCGAAAATTCTAGAGCAGCCTGACACCTTAAAAAAATATTGTTTTATTCAAAAGTTGTAGGTATTTGAACGTAAGAAATTAATTTTCAGTGAAAAATTCCGTCATAACTGCTCATAAAATGCTCATAAAATAAAAAGTTTTCGATTAATCAGAAATTCCGTACTTCTCCGCGAAATGCAATTAGGAACATAACTTTTAAATTTGAAGCAAATTTAGTGAAAATTGTTGAAGTTATTTGTCACGCCAATTGGAAAAAAGCTGTTTCGAGAAGTTTCGAGTAGTTGGCCATTTTGCACATCGAAAGAAAAAAATATATTTTCTAACAGCTTCATATTCATACTAAATAGTGTAATTAATTTTTTGAGTGAATCACTTTTTCATGCTAAAAAAAATTGTTAAATTCGCACATGATTTTTAATGAGGATGAGGATGAGGATGAGGATAATGAGGTTAAGGAAAAAGGTATCTCATTGATAAATAAAAAGAAACGTCATCTTGCAATCTCGGTTTCTACCCGAGGACCATACGGTGTACCCCTCAAAACAGTACCAGTTTTGTGGAAAACATTATGTCAAACGACAGTTGGGGAAAAACATTCGCCTGCAAAAACCAAAATAGGACACCCTGTAGGAGCGCGCCTGCGACAAGACGATTTTAGAATGCACTCCCGTCGGGAATAAGACGTTGACTCTGCTGTGCGACTTATATGGAAAACAATGAACGAAAACGAGGACCATATATTATTACTGTGCGAACGGTAAAACGTTATGGCTGACTGGTGTATAGGGAGATCGGCGGTAGTCTGCTTTGAATCGAACTTCGGAGAAAATATTCGTAACGACATCTATAACGATGTTTCGATTCAATTCAATGAATATGATATATATATATATATATATATATATATATATATATGTGTGTGTGTGTGTGTGTGTGTGTGTGTGTGTGTGTGTGTGTGTGTGTGTGTGTGTGTGTGTGTGTGTGTGTGTGTGTGTGTATATATATATAGCGGGTGTGCTATTTTAATCTTACGCCTGATTTATCTCGAAAAATACTGCTCCGATCAAGTATTGAGTATAATAAAAGTTTTAAGGTTCAAAAGAGGACGTCAATAAAATCTTTGGTCCAAAATTCAAAATGGCGATGTTAAGATGCCCGACATGTTTTTTTAAATGGGTTCACGAATTTTTTTCATCAAAACATTTATCGGATCAAAACTAAAAATTTGTGTAGGAAACGTTTTTTGTTAACTTTCAAATTTTTAGGTTAGATTACCGTTTTTAGCCGAATAGACGTAATCCTTGTTTGGGTTTTCGAACAAACCCAAACAAACCCACACCCGCACACTTACACGAGGGATGTTGAAGACTTAATCTCCTTGTGGTACATTCTGGATAATGCTAAAATAGTAAAAATGGCATTCTAACCTGAAAATTATCAACGTTATCAAAAAGTTGTCCTTCAAAAGTTGTTAGTTTTGGCATGACAAATTTTTTGGGGGAAAAGAATTGATGATCCCATTTTTTTAAAAACGTCGGCCATCTTAACGTCGCCATTTTGAAATTAAGACCAAAAAAGATTTTTTTTGAACACCCTCTTTTGAACCCTAAAAGTTTTATTATATTCAATACTCGATCGGAGCAGTATTTTTTAGATAAATCAGGTGTAAGATTAAAGTGGAGCACCCGGTATATATGTCATATTTTCATTTCCAATGATCTTCCGTGTGCCTCTGTGGGCTTGTACGGCCCTGTTCGTTTCACTTTTACCTCATACTCACAATTTCACTGTTTCGATGTCTGAGAGGAAATCAGCCCACCCAGAGTGTTACCCACAGCTGCTCTTTCCTAATGGACTACTCTATCGCGTATGCTCGAGGGCAGAGGAAAAGTATGGGAAATCTGTCAACGCGCTTACTCAAATTTATTACGATAGGTTAAGGGGTTAGGCCACTCTAGAGGCCGAAAAAATAGGCTTTTTGGGGATTTTTTTTCCATAAAGCTACAAAATAAATCGAGATTAAAAAAACGGTGTTTATCATACATATCAGTGACTGTATACAATAATTTTTTTGGCGAGATTAATTTCAAAATGGCGGCTGTGCAGCGTTTATCTCACAACTGCATTTTTTAAGTTGGCCGGAAGCAAAACTCAGACAATTTTCAACCGATTCCCTTGAAATGCTGAATATATCTTGAAAAATACATTGTCTATGGCAGTCCGTAGGATTTTTTTTTATTTTGCATAGTTTATTTGTTATTAACAATTATCTGACGCAAATTTTTGGAATGTGAAAAATTTGCCTAAAAAATCGTCAAATAATTGTAATAACAAATTAACTATGCAATATAAAAAAAAATCCTACGTACTTCCATAGACAATCTATTTTTCAAGATATATTCAACATTTCAAGTGAATCGGTTAAAAATTGTCTGAGTTACGTTTCCGGCCAACTTGAAAAATGCAGTTTTGAGATAAACGCTGCACAGCCGCCATTTTTAAATTAATCACTTCAAAAAAATTATTGTATACAGTCACTGATATGTATGATAAACACCCTTTTTGTAATCTCGATTTATTTTGTAGTTTTTCTGAAAAAAATCGCCAAAAAGTTCGCTTCGCGTGGAATACTCCATATGTACATGTATTCGCGCGCATGTGTATATATATATATATATATATATATATATATATATATATATATATATATATATATATATATATATATATATATAAGAACAAGAACGAATCTAGAACTGAGAGACATTAATACAGCTACACGCGCGAGGACAATAAACGTTTCACTTTCTCGCGCGACTTGTCTACTGCACGAGATATCCTGCGCTGACATTGTGTGATCGGCAAAAAAAAAGTATCCGGACACCGGGAGGATCATATCCATATAGGGGTACATACACACGTAGGGAAAGTATGTTTTAAACCCGTTATGTATATATATATATATTTATATATATATATATATATGAGATATTCCACGTGAATCCGGTGGACTTTTTCCCTGACCCCCGCGAATTCGATTAATGTTTTTCATCCAATTCCATTGACTCAAAAAAACATCCTGAATTTTTTTTTGCATTTTTCGAAACCCTTAGTCAAAGAAGAAAAAAAATTTCTCCGAAAAAAACGCCCCGATATAAAAATCTGAAAAAATTCTCAAAAATGCGTAATTATATGTAAAAAGTGTCAAGCTATCACCCGCAGTGGAAGTATGATTTTTTCTGTGCTTTCTGAGCGATTAACGTGAAAAATGTCCGAAAAATTTCAAGAACCGCTTACTTCGGGCGGATACTTAAATATTTTGATACCCACAATGTACTTTTTGGACCATTTTTGAATAACCAAATCACAATCATGGACCTTGAACAATTAGCAGTCAATTTTCTTGGATTTTTTTTAACGTTAATCTCTCAGAAAGCACAGACAAAATTACACTTCCACTGCGGGTGATAGATGAAAATTTTTTACATATAATCACGCATTTTTGGGAATTTTTTCAGATTTTTAGATCGGGGCGTTTTTTTGAGATTTTTTTAACTGAGTGTTGTTTCGAAAAATGTAAAAAAAATCAGCGTGTCTTATAGAGTCAATGGAATCAGATTTAAAAAATCGAATTGGCGAGGGTCAGGGAAAAAATCCACCGAATTCACGTGGAATATCACATATACACATATGTACGCGAAAAGTACATATATGTATATATATGTGTATGTGGTTTTTTGTTATCGTGTCTAATCATTTTAAAAACTCGATTTTTTTTCGCGGGTTTTCGAGGATAAAATGACATCGTTATTGTTAATAACTGATGAAAAGAATGTTAAGAAGAAAAACGTCGGTCAATACTAAATTACTATTACACTGAATAAGTGAGCCAAATTTCGGGTCAAGCCGTTCATTACATGTCGAGAAATCGTGTACACCGTTTTCAAAAACATAGTATTGCGAAAAACGCGTTTAAAGCTGTACTAGCAGTTTTATCGTCGTCATCATAAGTCATTTTCACCGTAGCCTACCCCCTTAAGTATGGGGACGAACGGGTACGACGAGGACCGTCCTTGAAGTCGAATGTCTTCACAATCACAGTCTTCACCCACACACATGAGTATATATATATATATATATATATATATATATATGCATGTACGTTTGTTAATACATTTTTTAATGATTTTACTATTGCTGTAGAGCAAATGTGAAGTGGCGTTGGAATTCTCGTTGCAACCAGTCTTTCCAGAGTTCTTTTACACTAATACGTATATATATATATATATATATATATATATATATATATGTATGTATATATATTTATATTTATATATATTTATATATCCATATATATGTGCATCATATAGATACAGGTATCGTTGAACGAGTGTATTCTACTCACGAAACACATACACACACTCATGTAATATATATAGGCGTAAGGTGGATAGTTTTTTATTTCACCAACAAGTAGAAACGAGAATATCCAGACTTTCGTGGACTTCCGGCGGAAATACAAGGCCATTGTTTTTCTTAAAACTTATACAGCCTGGCGCAGAGACATCTCACATACCTAGGGAATCCATGGAGCGTTAGGTGCTTGTAGTCTCTCCAGAACACTGCAGTAATGAACCTCTTAGAGTATACTTAATTTCATCATTTTTTCCCGTCGCGTATTTTTTTGTTCCATTGTACAATTGTGACGACGAGAAATGTGGACACGCTTTATTTTATGGCTCGCTCCCTTCTGACTGAAATAGATACCTTTATTTCAAAGATGACAGTACTGCTTTTGTTTTCTTTAAATTCTCGAATCACGAAACCTTTTTACTCGGCACTTGTGAATTATCAACGAAAAGTGGTGGAGCCGATGACGGACTCCGGGAAAATTTTGGGATGATTCCTCAGGTGGGAGAACGTATAAGAGATTTATTTGAACCCATCTTATCTACTTGTCATATAGGGATTAGTGATGTAGTAAGGGAATTTCTAAGTACCAAACAAATCTCATCTTCTTGTCATATTGGGATTAGTATTATAGTAAGTGAATTTCTAAGTACCAAACAAACCAAAAGAAATCTTGTCTTCTTGTAATATTGGGATTAGTGTTGTAGTAAGTGAATTTCTAAGTACCAAACAAACTCAAACCAATCTTATCTTCTTACGATATTGGGATTAGTGATGTAGTAAGGGAATTTCTAAGTACCAAACAAACCAAAAAAAATCTTGTCTTCTTGTAATATTGGGATTAGTGTTGTAGTAAGTCAATTTCTAAGAACCAAACTAACTCAAACCAATCTTATCTTCGTACGATATTGGGATTAATGATGTAGTAAGTACATTTCTAAGTACCAAACAAACCAAAACAAATCTTATCTTCTTGTCATATTGGGATTAGTGATGTAGTAAGGGAATTTCTAAGTACCAAACAAACCAAAACAAATCTTGTCTTCTTGTATTATTGGGATTAGTGTTGTAGTAAGTGAATTTCTAAGTACCAAACAAACTCAAACCAATCTTATCTTCTTACGATATTGGGATTAATGATGTAGTGAGTACATTTCTAAGTACCAAACAAACCAAAACAAATCTTATCTTCTTGTAATATTGGGATTAGTGTTGTAGTAAGTGAGTTTCTAAGTACCAAACTAACTCAAACCAATCGTATCTTCGTACGATATTGGGATTAATGATGTAGTAAGTACATTTCTAAGTACCAAACAAACCAAAACAAATCTTATCTTCTTGTCATATTGGGATTAGTGATGTAGTAAGTGAATTTCTAAGTACCAAACTAACTCAAGCCAATCTTATCTTCTTACGATATTGGGATTAATAATGTAGTAAGTACATTTCTAAGTACTAAACATACCCAAACAAATCTTATTTTCTTATGATGTTGGGATTAATGATGTAATAATCCGCGTACAAATTATGATAGGGTCCGATTCAGGACGCTTTCAAGTTGCCCGACTGCCCTGATTGTCGGATAGAAACATCGAAGGCGGGCGCACCTGATTGGCCCGCCTGTAAAAATTAATAATAATTCAGGGGTTGATCTAAGACCCATACATACTCATATCAATCGACTCAGAAGTTCACCCCAACCCCCCATTTCAAAAAACGCATTCAGTTCTGGCACACCCTGTATACGCACTCTACAATATATGTACGCAAAGCGTCGAATGTATACTTTATTAAATACAGTTGCGAAAAAAGTTATAATTAGATTTTTTAAAAATACTATACAGATAATTATAAATAATATCCCGTTTAGAAACACGAACCATATTCATGCGAAAATATACGCTCGTTAAAATTATTCTTCTCGATATCGGTGCACAAACACCTCGTAAATTAGTTCGTACTTTTTCGAACATGATCTTCGTGAATAACAAAATTTTATACTCAAAATAGAAGTACATTTCTAAGTACGAGGCACTATCATGTAACTTTATGAAGAAAAATGGCAAAATTCTATGAGCGTCGATTCAATTTCTGTGACAATAGTCAACAATATTGTGCACTCATTATATCAATTTCAATGTTTGCTCGAAAATAATTATTCCGAAAAATGAATTAATATTTTTCGTTTTTTTCTTTAATATAGAGTTGCCTTACGAATATTAATCAATCTTTTAAATAAACAAAAAAATATTCAAAAATAATTCTAGAATTGACTTTTTTATATTACTAAATTAAATATTGAAAAATTTTCCCATGAATTAACAGTTCACGATCATCCACTGACGTTTAGTTAGATACGAGTTGGATCGATTTTTTCAAAGAGAATAAAACTATTTCAAAGCTCGTGGGAAATTATGGTTCGAGACAAAAGAGCTGAAAAAATGGAAGATATTATAGCGTTTCATTATCCTTATCTGGATCTTTCGCTGGCTCGGGCGATACGTGTGTAACGGTACAGATGTTTTTCTCGCGTAAAAAATCTTCGCGGTGACCTGCACTTTAACGAGATAAGCCCGAGAAAGAGAGACGAATGGGCCAGTCGTTACTACTTGCTCTGGAGTCTTGGGCATGAGTCCCGAGGTGAGCCGTGCCCTCTCTCATTGGGCATTTTACCTTCTAGAGAAGAAATGTGTACCGATCTCCGGCCGGCTATAGGATCAACGGAAAATCGTTCAACCTTACCCTTCTCTTACCTCAAATTACATAGATCGGCTTTATTGGCTTTCTGGACATTTGTGCACTCTACGTATATACGAGGACACACACGTGCTCACTCGTGCGCAACTGACTTGAGCCTATTTCGTATAATTATCAATTACTAATTATTAGTGCGATTACGTGACAGTATCGTCATCACGATCCAATCGTTCCGCTGAAATTACTTCAAAAGAAAAGGAATACCTACTCTATCGTTAACAGGAAATCGAAGTTTAATTTTATTTATTGAAAGCAATTTCACGTTGAAAGCTTTGTCATAAAAATCCCTACTATTTTTACGGCAAAGCTGAAGCTCGACATTTCGAATTATTCGTTCGAGAAGTTTTACAAAGAAATTACTAAGCAGTGTGTGAAAACTTGAGGCAGCGAATCTACACTGAGAAAAAAAATCATTGATCCAATATCATTCGTGTTATTAAGGCGTTACCCCCACTTGTAGCGCAAAAAAAGCCTTTTTCATGAATTTTTTAAAAGAAAACTACAAAACTTTTTCAATCGATCAATATACCATCTTAAAGAACACACCTTGAAGAACTTTCAGTAATTTTTTTATTGAAAAATATTACATTGTTTAGTGGCAAATGGCCGTCAATAAAATAATGTTTTTATATACACGGTTTGCGGTGACCAACATTGCGGCGAAGTGGATCATCTGAAAAAAAATGCGGATATATTTAGTCAAATATGAGTATAAACTAGTCTTCAATCGAAGGATTTTAAAAAATATTCATTTTTCACAAAATGGCGGACAGTCAAAGTTAATGGTTCGATTTTAACGAAAAAAAAAACGGCCGTTTTTTGGCTATAAAACGGCCATTTTTTTTTCGAAAAAAAATCGAACGAATAAAGACTACATTTTTATGTATTAAATAAGCCTGCAAAATTTCAAGAAGATCGGTTCATTAGTGTTCGAGTAATCTTGGTCACCGACTTCAGAAATGCCATTTTGAGAAAAACGCGTTTAAAGTTTCAATTTCAGTTTACACGAAGAAAATATTTTTTTTTGTAAACTTACATAGAGTCATCTATTCCGGGCCCATACAGAAGTATGGGCCCGGATACTTATACTTCAAAACAATGCAATAAAAAAATCGATTGTTTCAAAATCGCAAGTGGGGGTAACCCCTTAAATAAAATTTCGTTGATTCAATTGTAAAATTGTTGGTATAAATAATCGGATTTATCTGTCCAAACAAAACGCTATTCACTTTAATAACACGATAAAATTAAAAGTTTTCTTTCATTTAAAAGACATATTGTTAGCCGAGAACAATATATTATTGAAACTATCTAAAAATTATTGCCAACGAATTATATAGTTTCGAATGCATTTTCTGCAACGAACAAAAAAAGCGTTTCAATTCATAACATGAATATTGTTGATTCGAATACACAAGAAAACTGAATTTCGCTCGTTTGATTCAGATAAAATTTCTATTGAGTAAATATGTTATTTTATTTTTTTCACCATATCCGATATTGATTTCCAAGTAAATTATTTGTTAAAATATTAATATTTTATTTTGTTTGAAAAATATTAAGCAAATGTCTGAATTGGTTAAAAAATTATGCGAAAATAAAATTTGTTTCTTGCGCATTTGGTTGAAAAAATTCAACCAAATCATGGCCGAGGGCCACCGAAATTATAGGTATGAGGAAACCCGTAGTTCTCGGAGTAACCGCTAGAAGCCGCACGCGCGCTCGTTTCTCGTAAGCGTAGCGCGAACCGAAAATCTACTTAAACGCCGGAGAAACTTTAAAGAGTATCGCTTCTTGGCCTGTGGCTGAGATCAAAGTGTAGTATCTGTTCTTATCAGTTGAATATCTAATATACTCTCCATGGATATTCCATTGGATATCTGATACACTCTCCACTATTATCGCGGATGGTCATTCTAATGCTTACTTTTTATTTAAGATTTAAAACAAATTGAACAACTTACGTCCCATGGCATATTCATTTCGATGTATTAAAAAATAATTAATTCATTGATTATATTTTTATACGAAATAAAAAATGTAGCAACCGCTTAATTATTTCATCCAATGCATCTACGGATTGTATATAGAATGATTTCAATAGAATATAATTTTATTTGAAGGATAATGTAGATATTCAGAGAACAGTAGAGCTTTTTCAAATCAAATAATATGTTAATTAAATCAATCACATTTTCCAATATTTTATAGTATGGCAACAATCTCATATATCGGTGGCACTCCGCAGCAGCACATTTATTTGGATCAACCAATATATTTTTTTGATTCAATCGGTTTTTTTTCTCAGTGTACGAAATGTTGTGAATTTCTTCAAGTTTCTCAATAAGTGACACGAAAATGATTACTTTTCGTGCATAGAAAGAAACGTTTTAAACGTCTGTCTCTTAGCTCAGTTTTATACAAATCTCTGCCCGAGGCCATTAATTTTCTTGTCCATGGGAGTAGCCCGTATTAGACGCCTACCTGGCAATAATAATACGTGAGTGTAATACCCTTCGTGTACTCTGCCCGGCTGCATTCACAATTCTTATTGCGTATAGAATATCACAAATCTCCCTCTCTCTCCCTATATATGTTCGTGTGTGTGTGTGTACAGAACACGGTTAAATACGTGGGTACACCTCGTACAAATTTCTTTCTCACTGTATATTCACGATGAATTTGAAGCGAAATGAACGTGCTCCCGAGCCTCATTATTGGTCGTACAAATTTGAAAAAGTCTCAAACCTAATGAGTTACTTGGTCCGGAAATGTGTCACGAAAATATCGACAAATCTTCTTAAGTGCACATTTTCGTTAACGACCGACGAACGGATGACCTAAATAACTTGAAAATTGCTACAGAGTGTATTTTCACCTACCGGCACGACATACTGACCGGAGAAAAACATCCGAGAAAGGTCATATGCGTGACCTTGAGCCGTAAAATCGGCAAATTTGACAGTTTCGGTAACGGCGGACGAACGGACCGTCAGAAAAATCTGAAATTTGGTACGCCATGTTTTTTCCGGTAATCCTACCACATAGTGAACGGAGAAGAAGTTCCATCAAGATTGGGGCGACGGCCCTTTCGAACTGGCGTGGAACGACCGATAGAATTTGCCGCATACCTGAGACCGTGCGATCACCTCGTTCCACGTTCGTGCATATTTTCCATTCATCGTCGTGTCTCAGCCCATTTCAGTCTCGCACTCGCGGTGAAGTCTCGAGAGGGAGACGAGGAGAGACGAGGAGAACGAGACTCTCACGCCAACGGGCTAAGAAGACACACCACACAGAGATCGCCGTGGGCTTTGGGTCGTCACCGCAAAGTGCGAGAGTGCAAAGTGGCAACAGCCACGAGGAAAATGCAATACACGTTTATTATAGTAAAAATATATTACATGCGTAAGAGAGAGAGAGAGAGAGAGAGAGAGAGAGAGAGAGAGAGAGAGAGAGAGAGAGAGAGAGGCAGAAAGAGAGGAAGACACGAAATATCCGCCAACAGGAGGTACACGGCTCGATTAATTGTTATGCATGGCTCGGAATAGCCAGTTCGAGTATACGTGTATACATACCGTATACCATATTCACCGAGAGAGGCATAAGTGGAATTCCAGACCTCGTCTCGTATAAATTATACACGTTACCACGGAATTCGGTGGGTTTGTCTTTTTATCTGCTCACGTGCGGTTATTGTAGACGAATATACTGAGACCAATAGAATCCAATTTTTCAACTAATTATCAATTAGCCAACAATAATTTGCCATTCGTTATTAAGAGAGGAAGCTACGCTGACGGCTTAAAAATTAGGGCTATTTAAGGGGTTGGGCCACTCTAGAGGTCGAAAAATAGGCTTTTTGGGGATTTTTTTTCAGAGACCCTACAAAATAAATCGAGATGACAAAAAAGGGTGTTTATCACACATATCAGTGACTGTATACAGTATTTTTGTTAAGTGATTAGTTTCAAAATGGCGGCTGTGCAGCGTTTATCTCAAAACTGCATTTTTTAAGTTGGCCGGAAACATAACTCGGACAATTTTCAACCGATTCACTTGAAATGTTGAATATATCTGGGAAAATACATTGTCTATGGAAGTACGTAGGATTTTTTTTATATTGTTATAATTCATTTGTTGTTAACAATTATCTGACGAAATTTTTCACTTTCCAAAAATTTCCTAAAATTTGCCTACTTCCATAGACAATGTATTTTTCAAGATATAATCAACACTTCAAGTGAATCGGTTGAAAACTGTCTCAGTTATGTTTCCGGCCAACTTAAAAAATGGAGTTTTGAGATAAACGGTGCAAGCCGCCATTTTGAAATTATTCGCTTAAAAAAAGTATTGTAGACAATCACTGATTACTTTTTTGTAATCTCGATTTATTTTGTAGTTTTTCTGGAAAGAAAAATCCCAAAAAGCCTATTTTGTCGGCCTCTAGAGTGGCCTAAGGCCTTAAAAAAATTGTAAAGGAATAAGTAAGATGAGTGAAAAATCGTTTGGGCATTTATTCCTATGTACGTTGACAAATTTGCGTACCAATTTTCATAAAACAGTATTAATAATCGGAGAAGTTTTAAAGAATGTCTTGAAGGACCTTTGAACGCGAGGGGCTCAACGGTGTACTTGATTTTGACCGTCCGGTTAATCTAGAGCAGAAAAACGAGCTCCTTTCTTGAAATAGATAATATTGGCTAAGACTTGACGGAGCTTTTTTTTCTTATCGTGTTTCAATCGTCAACGAAATTTTTTTGATTTTTTTTTTTCGATTTTTCGAGGAAAAATGACATCGTTATTGTCGATAACTAATGAAAAAAATATGTTAAGAAGAAAAACTTCGACCAAGGCTAAACTACTATTGCACTGCATAAGTGTACCAAATTTCAAGTCATTTTGTTCATTAAATATCGAGAAACCGTCTACACCGTTTTGAAAATCATAGTTTCAAGAAACACTCGCTTGAAGTTTTAGCAGCAGTTCTATCGTTGTAATCATAAGTTTACCTTTAATCTGCAATTCCTGCACTACACGTTGGACCTTCCTCTTCAATTTGAGTTGCCTCAAGCGACTATCGATTTTTATTTTTATTTTCACAGCGGAAAATTCTAGCGTGGCCTAACCCCTTAAAAGAAATCAACCATGTATTTTCACCCCAGACTTGAAAGTTCGTAATAATAATGAAAGTAAAGAAATGTGGCATCGATATGAGAATAAAAAATTAAGAACTAATAATAAAAATGCAGAAAGGTCGAACAAACATATATTTAAAAAGGTCAAATTAATAATAAAAATGTAAGGAGGTCGAAAGAATTATCAAAGTGAAAAAAGCGAGGCAAGGTGGTTGGTAATTGCGGCGAGAGTGCGATAAACAAAAACTCAATCGATCATTCCCGTTGATTATTACCGGGGCCACGCCCTTCGTTGAATGTCGATCGATGCTGCGCACGGAAACGACAAATAGGATGTATATATTACACTTTGCGTCGAAACGAAAGAAAAAAAATCAAGCTCATGTGAACTTCCTCTCGAAAGTTTCGCTCGTCGGAGGAGGGGCGTAAAAATAATAAATACGTTAAGGAGAAAAGAAACTCATGCGAATAACGGGCAATTGGGTGCGTGTTTGCAGACCGCCTCATTGGGAAATCGAACCTCCTTCCGGAAGTCGAGAAAAAAAAGATCAAGGAGCAATAAAAATATCGGTCCGGGAGAATAATTAACGAGGGAGACAACTACACAGAGGGGTGGAGGGTATAAGGATGACGACGAAAAGGCGTGACTCAAATTTAACAACAAAAAATATATATATACGTAGTTTTCGAAAATATAAAATAAATAAGTATAAAATAATAAGAAAATAAAAAATAAATATAAAATAAATAAATAAATAAAATAAAGAAAGAGGGAAAAAATGAAAATTAATTTTCTTTCGGTCGATAAAAACCAAGACTGCAATAATCGGTCGGAATAACGAACTCCGAAGTGCGCGGAGATACGAAAAAAATGCAAGTTCGTGGCTTTCACGCAGCCTCGGGCGACGATATCTTGCCGATCGGTCTCGTACGCGCGCATACGTACCGTTAGACTTCGCAAGTAACTTCGTTTTAACGAGCCGAACTTTGTACACGCACGTGTAGCCGAGCAATCGGCGCGATCTTTCGCGCTTGCGCATCTTCCGCAGGAGACGACACGAGCAGCCTCGATAAAAGAAAAGTCAAATGTGGTACCGATTTTTTCAAAAATCGATATTAAGGGGCTGTACCAGTGTGAACGCTGAAAATTTGGGTGATTTTCGGGAATTTTTTGGAAGAAAAGTACTCAATTAAATGTTTCGGAAAATTACGAATACATTTGGCTATACTTGGCCTATATTACATAATTTTTTCTTAGAAAAATATTGAGATCCAAGCGACTTATGCGCTGCCTTCGGAGGCGCCAAAAAAAAGTTCCTCCACTGCTGACATGATTCCGGCCGATTGAGTAGCTGAAACCGAAAAAGGTAAAAATGTTAAACTGGAAGGTATTTCCTGTACAATGACGTAAGATTTTCGAAAAATATCAGAATCTAACAAAATGGCGTAGTTATGAAAAAAAGTCTGTTTTCTTGCCTATAAAATGGTCGTTTTTTTCAATGCCAAATCGTCAATTTTCATCCAATCAAAAATATCCTACGTCATTGTAGAGTAAACATATTCAAGAGTACTCAGTTCAAATTTCAAGTCAATCGGATAATTGCTCTTTGAGTTACAATGTCAGCAAATTTGAAAAATCTCATTTCACATTCTTGAAAGTATAAATCTTGAAAGTATAACAATCTCATCTCATATTCTTGAAAGTATTAACTGTCGAAAAAGGCAAAAAAAATCGATTTTTTAAACCGTCACACTGGTATAGCCCCTTAAAGGGTGTCTCTTTATGACCTGATATTTTAATTTATTAATAAAACGTATTGTTTATTTGAAAAGTACGAGTATTTTTATTTTAATAAAAGGTAAAAACATGGAGGTTATGTGTGGAACACGATATCTGATAAATGACCGCCTCGTCCCGCAAACGTTCACTCTTTTGACGAAATGTTCCACAACATTTTGGCACAATTGCGGACTAATTTCATTAATGGTGCGTCCAATTGATTCCTTGAGCTCCTGTTCCAGTAAAAGAGACGAAAACCCAGCACTTCTAGCATAGAAATGGATTTTTTTACTGAAATTAGATTGTTGCATACTGAAAGTAACCCCAATGAAATGTTGTCCAATTCGCCCCAACCCTATTAAATAGGGGTTGAAAACTTAAAAATCGCCGTATCTCGAGGATTAATAGCCCGATCAAAAAATGTATCAAACAAAAGTTGTTTAGAATAATAAAATACGTATAAACTTATCTGACGTCCAACCCTCTATCTTTGAAAATACGGGCACAAAAACGATTCCAAAATTCGGGAATGGGAGCTTCTTGGAGCTCCTATTCCAGTAAAAGAAACGAAACCCCAGCACCTTTAGCGTAGAATTAGATTTTTTTTTATTGAAACTAGATGGTTGCATACTGAAAGTAGTCCCATGAAATTTTGCCCAACTCGCCCCAACCCTAAGAAATAGGGGTTGAAAACATTAAAAAACGCCGTATCTCGTGAATTAATAGCCCGATAAAAAAATTTTCCAAACAAAAGTTGTTTGGAATATTAAAATACGTATAAACTTCTCTGACGTCCATTCTCCTATCTTTGAAAATAGCGGCGCTAAAACGATTAGAAAATTCGGGAATAGGAGCTTCCTGGAGCTCCTATTCCAGTAAAGGAGACGAAACCCCAGCACTTTGAGCGTAGAATTAGAATTTTTGGCCAAGCTAGATGGTTACATACTAAAAGTAACCCCAATAAAATGTTGCCCCTCAACTCGCCCCAACCCTAAGAAAAAGGGGTTGTAGACTTAAAAATCGCCCTATCTCGAGGATTAATATCCCGATCAAAAAATGTTTCGAACAAAAGTTGTTTGGAATAATAAAACGCGTATAAAGTTATCTGACGTCCAACCCCTTATCTTTGAAAATAGTGGCACAGAAACGGTTAGAAAATTTCGCAATAAAAGCTTCCTGGAGCTCCTATTCCAGTAAAAGAGACGAAACCCCAGCACTTTTAGCGTAGAATTAGAATTTTTTACTGAAACTAGATGGTTGCATACTGACAGTAACCCTAATGAAATTTGCCCAACTCACCCCAGCCCTAAGAAATAGGGGTTGAAAACTTAAAAATCGCCGTATCTCGAGGATTAATAGCCCGATCAAAAAAAGTTCCAAACAAAAGTTGTTTGGAATAATATAATACGTATAAAGTTATTCGACGTCCAACCCCTTATCTTTGAAAATAGTGGTACAAAACGATTAGAAAATTCGGAAATAGGAGCTTCCTGGAGCTCCTATTATATAAATCTGGATCTGGTTGTGTAATTTTACGTTATGACTGCACCTCAATTTTGTTTAAATATTTAACTATGCGCTTATTATTGTTGAATTGATAACCATAGCATAATATTTTTAACATACCTAAGCATAAATTCAAAAAATAAATAGTAATAACAGTAATAATAGAAAACAACAACAAATTTACCATTATTATATCTATAATGGTAATATACAAATATTACCATTATCATATTATTATTGTTATTATATCGCTGTTAATATTACAATAAAATTACAAATATTACAACAATAGTGATAAATAGGTAACAAACGCGGACAGCGTGTACCTTAGGGAACAAAATAAAAATAAAATATACAATAATGATTATCATTGTTATTCGTGTATCATCATTATCATTGTAATGATGACAATATTTTACGCACAGTAACAATTACTTTTTTATGCCATGAAAAACACGTGGTAGACAGAAATCCTTTATTCCATGGCAGGGCAATGGTACCCATGGCATGTGCAGTGGGTAAAAAAGTACATCATACACGAAACTGTTGTTAATTTGGCTTTCTTTTTTGTTCGTGTTATCCCAAGTTCCCATGTATATTTAGTATAAGCTATCGAACACAGAAACTTAAGGCGTTACCCCCACTTGTAGCGCAAAAAAGGCCTTTTTCATGAATTTTTTTAAAGAAAACTACAAAACTTTTTTAATCGATCAATATACCATCTTAAAGAACACATCTTGAAGAACTTTCAGTAATTTTTTTATTGAAAAATATTACATTGTTTAGTGGCAAATGGCCGTCAATGAAATAATGTTTTTATACACACGGTTTGCGGTGACCAACATTGCGGCGAAGTGAATCATCTGAAAAAAAAAATGCGGATTGATTTAGTCAAATATAAGTATAAACTAGTCTTTAATCGAAGGATTTTAAAAAATATTCATTTTTCACAAAATGGCGGACAGTCAATGTTAATGGTTCGATTTTAACGAAAAAAAAAACGGCCGTTTTTTGGCTATAAAACGACCATTTTTTCGAAAAAAAAAATCGAACGATTAAAGACTACATTTTTATGTATTAAATAAGCCTGCAAAATTTCAAGAAGATCGGTTCATTAGTGTTCGAGTAATCTTGGTCACCGACTTCATAAATGCCATTTTGAGAAAAACGCGTTTAAAGTTTCAATTTCAGTTTACACGAAGAAAATATTTTTTTTTGTAAACTTACATAGAGTCATCTGTTCCGGGCCCATACAGAAGTATGGGCCCGGATACTTATACTTCAAAAAAATGCAATAAAAAAAATGGATTTTTTCAAAATCGCAAGTGGGGGTAACCCCTTAATAAAGCGTTTTAATTTTTTTAAGGATAATTTGAAAAAACGACGACGTGTCCAAATACTTTTTTACCCACTGTATCTACTTGCCAATTTATCAGTTATGGACGCTGGCACGTCCGAATGTACGATGGTTTTGCCTCGAGCTTTCCTATAGCCCGTAGCTACTTTGTTACGTGCCTATAATTCGAAAAATCGCCGCTAAGAAAAACATACGTCGTGCAAAAGGGAAAAAACAAACGGGTGACAATTTGCAATTTCGTGAAGAAATGTGATCTTGTATACGATGCAATTGGGGCACAGATAGGAGTCACTCGAACGTGAGAAAATAGCTTGGTTAATTATTTTCTTTTCGCTGATCGTCCACACACGCTTTTACAGAAAAATCAGGGTTATTAAAAAAATTGAAGAAGTAAGTAAGTAAGATGATTGAAAAATCGTTTGGACATTTTCGTATGTATGTGAACGAAGTTGTGTACAAAATTTTATTTTTAAAAATCTACAGATATTACACAAAGTGCAACTATTTCATGGTATTCATGAATCATGGCATCAATACATTCAACAGCTTTAGAAGCATTACCAATGCTAATATTAATAATTAAAGAATTTATGAATTTCGTGAAGGACTTTTTAACGTGATGGGCTCAGCGGTGTACTTGATTTTGGCCACTCGGTTGATCCGAAACAAAAAGAACGAATTTCTTCTTAAAATAGATAATATTAACTTAGACTTGAACGAGCTTTTTTTTTGTTATCATGTTTCAATCATGAAAAAATTGCATTTTTAAAAACATTTTCGAGGAAACATGACATCATTATTAATAAGTAGCGAAAAAAAATGTTTAAAAAAACCGTCGGTCAAGACTAAACTACTATTACAATGAATAAGTGTACCAAATTTCAAGTTAATCAGGTCATTATGTGTCGAGAAATCGTGTACACCGTTTTGAAAAACATCGTTTCGAAAAAAACGCGTTCAAAATTTGACTCGCAGTTCTATCGTTGCAATCGTAAGTTTACCAGCGATTCCTACACCATATGTTGGACCTGCCTCTTGAATGTGAGTTGCCTCGAGCGACGAACGACTGTTCGCCATTTTCACAACATCCCAACTCATTAAAGTATCACAAGCTGGCATGTAAAAAAGTACGCTTGGAAATAAAATATGTATGATGTTGAAGTTTGCATCGTTGGAATGCAACGAATGTCAATTTTTTCGCCGCCTTAGGGCACGAAAGTCACTCAAACGGTTTTTAAAAAATTCTTTTGAGAAATCCACGATCTTAACGGAGACTTTGTCCTTGGAGTGCCATATATCAGGTGTTTACATTTTATTTTTTTTTAAGGTAACGAATAAAGCTTTTTGAGTGCGGTTTTTTTCTTGCTTTTATTCATGATAAACAGAACGTTAAAATTTTTTTTTAAACCAAAATGGCGGCCGTTGCAGCTCTGCGAAAACAGGTCCTCAAATCGCGGGAGGTAAACGGCTGACATCACTGCCCCCTCTTTGTTGATCGGAAACACAAATTCAAAGCATATTATCAATCTGTGACCCTTTGGTCATGGAATGACGGATGGGTTTTTCGTTTAGTACAAATTTCGGAAAATGGCGGCAATTTAAAAAAAACCGAATTTTCGCGTTTTTTTCGCATAAAAAGATAAATAATAAATGCAAAAATGTATCTATCGAAAAAACGATCCGTCATTCCGTGAAGACATATTTTCTGAGTATGCTCTCCAAATTTCAGGTCGATATGTTAATTACAGCGGTCAGGAGAATGTCAGCCATTTTTAAAAACATGTTTTCGAGAAAAACGCGTTTAAAGTTTTGTAATGTGTTTACACAAATGTGTTTATAATTACCGCTAATCGGCAATGCCTGGTCCATAGAGGCATCCCTCCTCTTCTTCTAGCTGCTCATGTTGAGCTGAAATTGATTTTTTGAAAATTTCAAGGCCAAAGTCTCCCTTAATCTCGAAAGAATTAATGATTCTGAAGAAAACGAACACATGAGAAAAATTTTAAAGAGCTTTCGTTGCATTGCAACGATGCGAACTCCAACGTCATAAAAATGTTTCAACAGATGTTTTTCAGTTTTGGGGAGAAAAAAGATAAAACGCTGAGTTTGTTTATTGGGTACAAGTGTCAGGGTCACGTAAAGACCAACGTCGAAATTCTAAGTTATTTTAGAATCCACATTTTGTATTTTCTATTATTTCGAAAATGCGATGTATTTTTTGTTATTCGAAGTTATTTTCAAACAGGCTGAAAAGTAGTATATATTCCAGATGTCATTGAACGTGATGAAGGTTTGGGGAACATCATGAAAACATTTGAGTCCCGCATTTTGGCCATGTTAAACGTATCCATGCAAAGTGGTAAATTTGAAGGGCTTGTCAGATTTTTCGATATGCCTCCAATGGCGTTTATGCCCTCATATATGGCACTTGGCTAGAGTAATTAGAAAATTCCCTGTTTTACGTACATCATTTTTTCTATCTTCTCATTATTTTGGATCGTGGTTATTTTTTTTTTAGAAAAAGACTATTTTAATTATGAATTGAACGAAAATCAAACACATCTCTTGGGCGGAGCCTGAGTGGAGCCTGAGGGCTCCATTTCATTCTAATTCAAAGTCGAGAGCCTCTCGCCTACCTTTATCGCCAAGATTTTCTGAACGTTGATCTCCCTACGTTAAGAAAGGTGAAAATGAATGGAGATGAATAATAGCAGAGAAGTAATTGAAGACAAAAGGCCAAAGAAATATAAAAAAAAACTAGTCATCTATTCATGTAAAAGAACATGTACTGACTGATTCATCACTGCCAAGCCAAAACGGCTGAAGCTAATTATAAGGAGTACAACTTTGCAGTGACCGTTTTTTTCAAAAGTTTAAGGCTTTATTATAAAAAAGTGGCTGCATATTTTTTAATCAAAGTACTGCCCGTCGCTAGCTACGACCTCGGCCCATCTTTCAGGTAGCATTCGAATCCCGCGTCGATAAAAGTCTTGGTCCTTGGAGGCAATCCAGGAATCGACCCAATTTTTGACTTCTTCGTAAGTACCGAAGTGCTGGTCAGCCAAATCGTGTGCCATTGACCGGAACAAGTGATAGTCGGAAGGGGCAATGTCTGGAGAGTACGGCGGGTGGGATAAAACCTCTTATTTCAGCGTTTCCAAGTACTTTTTCACGACATTTGCAACATGGGGTCGGGCATTGTTATGCTGCAGTATCACCTTGTCATGTCTTTCGTTGAATTGTGGCCGTTTCTCTTTGAGTGCCTTACTCAAGCGCATCAACTGACGTCGGTAGAGTTCCCCTGTGATGGTTTCGGATGGTTTGAGCAGCTCATAGTACACAACGTCCAGCTGGTCCCACCAGATACACAGCATCACTTTGGATCCACCATGCTTGTTCTCGACCTCAAAATCTCCACTTTTGAAGCGTTGAAACCACCGCCGACACGTTTTCTCACTAATAGAATCCTCCCCGTAAGCATCTACAAGCAAACGGTGGGCCTCAGCCGCAGATTTCTTGATGTTGAAGAAGTAAATCATAACCTCCCGCAAATGCTGAGAATTCGGTTCGTAGGTTGCCATGTTTGAGTGCCTATAACTTTATAATGCATACACGTATCCGTTAGCTTTTTTAAATTGTTTACATTGGCAGAGCCTCTAGTTTAAAATGCCACTTTTTTTATTGAGCTAGGGCCACTACTTCGCAGTGGCTCTCTAAGTAAAACGGTCACTGCAAAGTTGTACTCCTAATACATGAAATTTGGACAGTAGTCTGCTTTTGTGACGCGAGCAACCACTAAGGAGGATTTTTTTCAAAATTCAACCCTTGAGGGGAGGAAAGGGGTGGCAGAGGTTGTATGAAAATTTAATAAAATCCGGTCGAATTTACTTTAAATTTGGTATCCGTGCTTATTGACACAATTAATGACACACCTATTTCAGCATTTCTAGAAATTCAACCCCTAAGGGGAGAAAGAGGGTGGCTAAGTTTGTATGTAAAATAAAAAAATCTGGTCAGCAGATTTACTTGAAACTTAGTTTTGAAGCTCTTCAGCACAATTAATAAAACACGTGTTTTAGCGTTTTTCGAAATTCAACCCCTAAACGAAAGGGGGTGGCGAAGTTTTTACGGAAAATTTAAAAAACCGGGTCAAATTTACTTGAAACTATGTATTACTGCTCCTAGACACAATTAATGAAATTTCAGGGTTTTTGGAAATTCAATCCTTAAGGGGAACAAGGGGTAACAAAGTTTGCATTGTAAAAGAAATTTCTGTTCAGACTTACTTGAAGTTCCTTAAGGGGTTAGGCCACTCTAACGGCCGAAAAAAATAGGCTTTTTGGGGTTTTTTGTTTGGGTTTGTTTGGGTTACACACTCATACGTTTGGGATACATATCAGTGACTGTATACAATAATTTTTTTGAAGCGATTAATTTCAAAATGGCGGCTGTGCAGCGTTCATCTCAAAACTGCATTTTTTAAGTTAGCCGGAAACATAACTCAGACAGTTTTCAACCGATTCACTTGAAATGTTGAATATATCTTGAAAAATACATTATCTATGGAAATACGTAGGATTTTTTTTTATATTGCATAGTTCATTTGTTATCACCAATTATCTGATGATTTTCTAGGCGAATTTTTCACTTTCCAAAAAAATTGTGAGATAATTGTTAATAACAAATGAACTGTGTAGCATAAAAAAATTATTGTATACAGTCACTGATATGTATGATAAACACCCTTTTTTGTAATCTCGATTTATTTTGAAGTTTTTCCGAAAAAAAAATCCCCAAAAAGCCTATTTTTTCTGCCTCTAGAGTGGCCTGAGGCCTTAATAAAACATTTCAGGAGCCCATTTCATTAAGGAGCATTCAACACAAGTCTACGCGAGCAAAGCCGCGGGCGGAAACCTAATGATGTATAATCACATCCTTATCGATCGTCGTGTGTTTTAGTCCTCACTTTTACCCAAGGAACATATGTTGCTAATGCTTCACAAAGATTAGCACACAGATGGATATGCAAGTAGATTTCGGTGAGATTCGAGTGCATATCACATGAATAATTAAAAAAATAGAAGACTACCGCAGTGACAATATACAGGGTGTCCCACAACTGAATGCGTTTCTTGAAATGGGGCGTTGGGGGTGAAATTCTGAGTCGATTGATATAAGCATGTGTGGGTCTCGGATCAACGCCTGAATTATTGTTAATTTTTAAAGGCGGGCCAATCAGGTGCGCCCGCCTTTAAAAATTAATAATAATTCAGGGTTTGATCCGAGACCCACACATGCTTATATCAATCGACTCGGAATTTCACCCCCAACCCCCCATTTCAAGGAACGCATTCAGTTCTGAGACACCCTGTATATCGTGTCTATCGTGGCCGAGAGTCCAAGCTCGGAGGCGTGCTTGGTCGATCCTCTGGAATCTGGATCGGTGAACGTGTCTAGAGATTTTTGTAATAGCTTCAGGATAGCTCTCTCTCTCTCTCTCTCTCTCTCTCTCTCTCTCGCTCTCTCTCTCTCTCTCTCTACGTCCAGCTCCATTCCTCTTTCTCTTTCGCTGTCTTTCTCTCTTGCACTTGGCGATCATTGAACGAGGAGTTGATTTAATATCTGCCTGGGTTTCACTAGGCCACACGAACTCCACGTTTATTACAAACTACACCAGTCCCACATAACAATGCTCGATATGCAATGTTTATCGCGAGCCTTCCGAAACGATAATTTCGTGAGAAACGTTGCATAACGGGAAAAAAGCAGGAGGATATTTATGCACCAAGCACTTTTAAATTGAATTGTTCGTCTATATTGGCAATATTTTTGTGAGACAATCGTTATCCAGTCTGAGACGAAATATTTATTTTTAATCGCAAGAGAATCGACGAGAATGATAGTGGTGGGGCAGACAATTGTCATAGTCTACCAGAAAGATAGGGCTAAACATCACATAGGACACTTGGAAATTCTGAGGTTGGTTGTGATACCGTTAAGGGGCTATGCCAGTGTGAACGCTGAAAATTTGGGTGATTTTCGGGATTTTTTTGGAAGAAAAGTACTCAATTAAGGCGTTACCCCCACTTGTAGCGCAAAAAAGGCCTTTTTCATGAATTTTTTTAAAGAAAACTACAAAACTTTTTTAATCGATCAATATACCATCTTAAAGAACACATCTTGAAGAACTTTCAGTAATTTTTTTATTGAAAAATATTACATTGTTTAGTGGCAAATGGTCGTCAATGAAATAATGTTTTTATATACACGGTTTGCGGTGACCAACATTGCGGCGAAGTGGATCATCTGAAAAAAAAATGCGGATGGATTTAGTCAAATATAAGTATAAACTAGTCTTTAATCGAAGGATTTTAAAAAATATTCATTTTTCACAAAATGGCGGACAGTCAAAGTTAATGGTTCGATTTTAACGAAAAAAAACGGCCGTTTTTTGGCTATAAAACGGCCATTTTTTTTCGAAAAAAAAAATCGAACGATTAAAGACTACATTTTTATGTATTAAATAAGCCTGCAAAATTTCAAGAAGATCGGTTCATTAGTGTTCAAGTAATCTTGGTCACCGACTTCAGAAATGCCATTTTGAGAAAAACGCGTTTAAAGTTTCAATTTCAGTTTACACGACGAAAATATTTTTTTTTTGTAAACTTACATAGAGTCATCTATTCCGGGCCCATACAGAAGTATGGGCCCGGATACTTATACTTCAAAAAATGCAATAAAAAAAATCTATTTTTTTCAAAATCGCAAGTGGGGGTAACCCCTTAAATGTTTCGGAAAATTAAGAATATATTTGGCTATATTTGACCTATATTACATAATTTTTTCATAGAAAAATATTGAGATCCAATCGACTTATGCGCTGCCTTCGGAGGCGCCAAAAAAAAGTTTCTCCACTGCTGACATGATTCCGGCCGATTGAGTAGCTGAAACCGAAAAAGGAAAAATGTCGTTAAACTGGAAGGTATTTCCTGTACAATGACGTAGGATTTTCGAAAAATATCGAAATCTAACAAAATGGCGTAGTTATGAAAAGAAGTCTGTTTTCTTTCCTACAAAATGGTCGTTTCTTTCAATGCCAAATCGTCAATTTTCATTCAATCAAAAATATCCTACGTCATTGTAGAGTAAATATATTCAAGAGTACTCGATTCAAATTTCAAGTCAATCGGATAATTGCTCTTTGAGTTACAATGTTAGCAAACTTGAAAAATCTCATTTCGAGAAAAACGCGTTTAAAGATTTAACTATCGATTTTTGCAAGATAAAATAATATTGATATGAATGATATAAATGATAATGATATTCTTGAAAGTATAAACTGTCGAAAAAGGCAAAAAAGTCGTTTTTTGAAAGTGTCACACTGGTACAGTCCTTTAAGGATTGATCAATGATATTTATTGAGGAGTTTCGAGACTAAAATCGAAATGCTTGAAGACGAATGAAATTCATATTACTGAAAGATTACTAGAGGATGCATTATCTGTTCAAAAATTAATCCATTTCACAGAATAGCTTGGGAAATTTTTAATCGTCAAGTTGAACCTTTATCGATTCTGTAATAAACATGGCACCTCGGAAATACTCGTTATGAGGCTGTAGGGACTAAAATAATATTTTAATCAAAATTTAAAAACTGAGCAAACTGTGATTATACAGTTGGCAATGTTGTGTCAAAATTAAGCGATTTCTCTAATTCGTTAATTAAATAATACTCCAAAAAAGATGTGAAATTTGAGCTCGAACGGTTTGTTTTCGGACCCATGTGACAGTCATTTTTTCGCTTTTTATGGGATTTTTTTTATGAACCATTAAAACACACAATCTTTGAATTTTTTCTACGCATTTATTAACATTTTCACAGTCCCGCAGAATTTTGCGAAACAAAAATAACAAGTTGAATCGACGTTACACCGTTCGAAAGACACTTAGGTGTAAAAAAAGTTTTTTACGAATACATTTTTTACATCTAAATTTTTTTTGAATAAAATTGTAACATTCTTATGTCAAATTGCAAAAATGACAACTATTTATATCATTTTCCAGCTCAGAAATATTTTTCAACAATATTATGAGCTGGATGTTGCCCAACAATAATTTATTTTCACATGTAATTTTATTCGCACTAAATTAGCAGCCTGCCGAAAAAATAGTCAACAGTATAGTAAAAATAATAGTTCCAAAAAATAATTAAGAATAAAATTAAAAATCCGTTCGATCTAAATCCTCTGGCAAGTCGTGAGTTTATTGCGAATTGCGAATTTATTGGGTTCCTATAAAATCTCGAAAAGTCGTCGGAAATTAGCTCGAAACTAATTTCGAAAATCCTCCGCACGTGCGGTCGAGAAATGAACCGTAATAACCGAGGAAATCCAGGCAAATTTTCCTTTACAGATGTCTCGTAAATTTTCGTATTTGGTTTCCTCCAAATGGTGTGCGGAGGCAATCGAAATCCCTCGATAATCCGCAACGGTCTTCAAAATTTTACGACCCGCCCCTTCGAGACCCCTAATTCCATGGACCCCGCGTAATCCGCCTCTAAGACGAATTACGGCAATAGACAACGCCGACGAACTATTATCATTTGCACAGAGGTGACGAGATGTCTGGGCGACTGTATATATATATCTTGTGCAGCAGTATAGTCAGGAAAAACCGGAGACATGGTCAACGAAATTATTCGGGTACTTTTGGAGTAAAATTTTTACTATTGCGAAAATTACTAGAAGATAAAAAATTATCATTATTATTTTTTTTGTAAAACCATAGTTATTTCATTTTTAAATCAATTTGCCATACCATTCTTCTTGTAAGTACCTCAATATTTTCATGGATTGAAAAAACATATATTTAACTACGTACGAAAAAAAATTATGTTTGCACAAATTACTTGAGAGAGAAGCATTATCATTAAAAAAATAATATAAATATTATAAATATAACTGTTATTAAACAAAAGGAATAATTATGCTTATGCTTTCGTCAGTGTCTTTCAATCGGTTGTATTAATTAATTAATTAATAACGCGGTCAAATTATATGCACTGGCGGATTGATATGGAAATGGATAGCTAGTTACTCTTTTTTTCATCTGATTGTTCTTAGGGCACGCGCAAAGAGTTTTTTTAAATCGAAAATTGCTAAACGTTGGAACGATACAAATGTGCACATTGTTGGGTTAGAGGCAACAATTCTTACTTGTCTAATATATCTTTATTATAATATACAGGGTGTCCTGTAATTGATGGATAATCCTGCAACTGTCGATACGTCAGGGACAGGATACATTTATCATTATTATTATTATCATTATAATATATATATATATATATATATATATATATATATATATATATATATATATATATATATATATATATATATATATATATATATTCCTCTTTATCACTATCCAATTATCTACTTTGAAGGAAAAAAATTGTCGCGAAAGCTCTAGCCGGCCAATGAACATTAAGTGGTCGCTCAAGAGCTTCGAAATTTCCAATTTTGGCCAATTTTTGTTTACTCCTCTCACTCATAAATTTGACACTTCGTAAAATTTTCAAAACAATTAATCGTTTTTCTTTAGAAACACATTTTTTAAATTTACCTCACACTACTAATCCAAGAATTATAATCTTTGTTCTCATAAAAGAATTATTCAAAGCTCTTGTCCGTGAACAAAATTATAGGTCCCCCGTTTTATCGAGTTAGAAGTGTGAGGTGAATTTTAAAAATCCGTTTCGAAAGAAAATAAGAATTAATTGTTTGAAAATTTTACAAAGTGTTAAATTTATGAGTGAAAGGAGAAAAAAATCGCGACAATTGGAAATTTCGAAGCTCTTGAGCAACCACTAAATATTCATTGGAAGGTTGGAACTTTCGCGAACTTCATTAGAAAATTATAAAGCGTAAAATTTATGGGTGAGAAGTGAACGGAAAAAAAACCGATTTTTTAATGAAAATTTACATTTTTGGGAGGATTGAGCGACCTCTAAATATTTTTTGATTATTCTTCAAAAAAAGATAATTGGATGGTGAGGAAAAGAAAAAAAATGGAGCTCACATTTGTACCACTATATATATATATATATATATATATATATATATATATATATATATATATATATATATATATATATATATATATATATATAAGTGGATAATCCTGAATTCAGTTCACTTTTACTGAACTGAAATTCCAGCTTATAGTAGGACATGCTCTAACCTACTATATGTAGTGCCTGCTATACCTATCGATAGTTGCAGGATTATCCATTAATTATAGGACACCCTGAATATGTAATTATTGAAAAATGAGCATCGAAGTATGAGAAAAATTTGCTGGAAAAAAAGGCGTGCTAAGAACTTTGCAAAATTTATGTTCCCATTGTGGTGACTGTACGGGGGGAAAGCGTTGTAGGCTGAAAATTGAAGGAGCATCCGAAGAAGAACAAAAGGGAGACCCTCACTTACCTGAGATCGTCCAGATGCGTGAAACGTTTTGAAAGCTTTTATTCGCCGTTATCGCGTTATTTACAATGGCCCTAAGATATTCGTCGCCCTCGAAGAATCGTTGCACCAATAGAAATTCCATTTCTCCCACTGGTCATTGTCTTTTTAGCTACCAGTCGAGTGTCAAGCCACAGTTGAAAGAGCATTTTCACGCACCCGCGTGTTCTACGAGTCATTCGAAATTATTTATTCGTTGTCTCGTGTGAACAATTCGATTTAAATCGTGTTTCCGAGCGATTATAATTTGTGGTTTGATTGACTTCTCAAGTGTAAACAACCAGGCAGTTCTGGTAGCATCAAAATAACCAAAAATTTGGAATAACTCGAGCTGTCCATTAATAAAGGGTGTCTTAAAATGAAATGACATTTTTATTTATTAACAAAACGTATTATTTATTTGAAAAGTACGAATATTTTTATTTTAATATAAGGTACAAACATGGAGGTTATGTGGGGACCACAATATCCGATAAATGGCCGCCTCGTCCCTGTTTTCAAACGTTCACTCTTTTGACGAAATTTGCAATAACATTTTGGCATCATTGCGGACTAATTTCATTAAGGCGTTACCCCCACTTGTAGCGTAAAAAAGGCCTTTTTCATGAATTTTTTTAAAGAAAACTACAAAACTTTTTTAATCGATCAATATACCATCTTAAAGAACACGTCTTGAAGAACTTTCAGTAATTTTTTTATTGAAAAATATTACATTGTTTAGTGGCAAATGGCCGTCAATGAAATAATGTTTTTATATACACGGTTTGCGGTGACCAACATTGCGGCGAAGTGGATCATCTGAAAAAAAAACGCGGATGGATTTAGTCAAATATAAGTATAAACGAGTCTTTAATCGAAGGATTTTAAAAAATATTCATTTTTCACAAAATGGCGGATAGTCAAAGTTAATGGTTCGATTTTAACGAAAAAAAAACGGCCGTTTTTTGGCTATAAAACGGCCATTTTTTTTTTCGAAAAAAAAAATCGAACGATTAAAGACTACATTTTTATGTATTAAATAAGCCTGCAAAATTTCAAGAAGATCGGTTCATTAGTGTTCGAGTAATCTTGGTCACCGACTTCAGAAATGCCATTTTGAGAAAAACGCGTTTAAAGTTTCAATTTCAGTTTACACGAAGAAAATATTTTTTTTTTTGTAAAGTTTTTTGTAAGTTTTTTGTTTGCACTTCAAATTGCACTTCAAAAAAATGCAATAAAAAAAATCGATATTTTCAAAATCGCAAGTGGGGGTAACCCCTTAAAGGTTTATATACAGTCAGGAGGGCAAAAAGATCGATTTTTCAAGAATTTTTCTCGAGACGACCTTTAAATCTATGAACGTAAAAATTTGTACACATATTATGGTAACTTTTAACTGTATTTTAACATTCTTTATTTGTAAAAATAATTATGTTGAAAGCTGCTGTAGCTGATCTCCGGGAGCACCTCTAAAAAAGGCGTCTTGCGGTGAGCACGATATCTCTGGACTGGATAATCCAAAATGAAAAAAACCAAAAATATTTCGTTAATATAATGGATTATCTTGTAATTGATCGAAGAAATAAGCAAAATAATGATTTTTGAGAAAATGACGGCTTCTCAAAAGAAAATCGATTTTGTGGTAGAGTGAACAACAAAGTCACATCGCAAACTGGCTGGGCAATTATAATTACAATTTTTTCGGAAGATCCGAGGTACGAAAAACACTAATTAAACGGTCGTTAAGGGGCTATACCAGTGCGAACGCTGAAAATTGGGGTGATTTTCGGGAATTTTTTGGAAGAAAAGTACTCAATTAAATATTTCGGAAAATTAAGAATATCTTTGCCTATATTTGACCTATATTACATCATTTTTTCATAGAAAAATATTGAGATCCAAGCGACTTATGCGCTGCTTTCCGAGGCGCCAAAAAATAAAGTTCCTCCACTGCTGACACGACTCCGGCCAATTGAGTAGCTGTAACCGAAAAAGGAAAAAATGTCGTTTAGCTGGAAGGTATTTCCTGTACAATGACGTAGGATTTCCGAAAAATATCAAAATCTAACAAAATGGCGTAGTTATGAAAAAAGTCTGTTTTCTTGCCTATAAAATAGTCGTTTTTTTCAATGCCAAATCGTCAATTTTCATCCAATCAAAAATATTCTACGTCATTGTAGAGTAAATATATTCAAGAGTACTCAGTTCAAATTTCAAACCAATCGGATAATTGCTCTTTGAGTTGCAATGTCAGCAAATTTGAAAAATCTCATTTTATATTCTTGAAAGTATAAAAATCTCATCTCATATTCTTGAAAGTATAAACTGTTGAAAAAGGCAAAAAAAATCGATTTTTTGAAAGCGTCACTGGTATAGCCCCTTAAGGGGTCTTCTCACTTTAGACCCTAAAAAGGCTATTTTTATGAATTTTTTTGATAGGTTTATATTATAGAAATTGATATAAAAGTGGTTACACTTGATAAATACACTTTCGAAATACATTTAAAAAATTTTAAATGTATTTACGTAACCCAAACAAACTTTAAACACGTTTTTCTCGAAACAACGTTTATGGACTTGTTGATAAATTTTATCAACGGCTTGTTGATAAAATCTTCGAATATACTAAACCGATCCTTATTAAATTTCAACCACATATTCTTTACAACTATAGCTATAGCGCATATCAAGGATTTTAAAATTTTTTGATATTTACTATTTTTTTACCAAAAACGGTGAAAAAACACGTTTTTTGTTGTTTTTTCGAAAAATATCCGCCATTTTGTTATTTTTGCATATATCAAAAATCGTATGATATGTGCTATAGCCATTAACATACTGAATCTAAAAACGTTTGATTTTTTTGTTTCGGATGTTCCATATCCGAGATTTCATCAAAAGCGCAGACCTACAATTTTTTAGGGAACTTTATTAACTATTATTTTCGTCTATAAAGAGTGACGTAAATAAATAATTTTTAAAAAATGTATCTCGAAAGTGTATTTATTAAGTGTAATAACTTTTATATCAATATCTACAATATAAACCTGTCAAAAAATTCATGAAAATAGCATTTTTGAGCGTCCAAAGTGAGAAGACCCCTTAATCGCAAGACAAATACTAGTCCTACAAATCGACAACATAGGATTTTTATTCGGGGAAGCACGTTAAATCCTCCGATAAACATTCACAGTTTGTCCAAGCAAGGCGTCATGGAAATTCGTCACGTTCATTCCGGTTTGGTAAATATTTGTGAAAACATCGCGTATTGTTCGAGGCTAGATTTCAATAAGAAAATCTTGAGGAGCATCCATTTTCGGTCCTTCGGTACTCAATTTTTTTTCCTTCGCTGTACAGTGTTTGAGGTAGGTTAGGGTTTCCTGGGATATAAATCACTACTTGACAGCAGCGAAGGCGTTACAACTGCCCCCACAACTACGCCTCGGACCCCACGGTCTCGAGGATAAAAATAGAGTGGCTGAATAAATATTTCACATCGATGCAGGAAGACAGCAATTTTTTGTCTGTGTGCAATTCTTTAAAAATTGATACTTAATATTTTTTCATTTTATTATACGTAAATAGTTTTTATACTCGTCATATAAAAATATAATATTATATTAATATTTAATATAATACAAATTATATTAAATATTATTATATAAAAAATAATATATTATATATATAAAAAATAAAAATTATATTAATATTTAAAAAAAAGTATATTTGATTGATTTGATATTATTCGTATATTTGTGATGTGAAAAATACTAAGGATATTCATGATTAAAAAAAATCCTTGCACAGTAAATATTCATCTGCAGAAGTGTGCCATAAATAAATATTTTACGTCGATACAGGAAGACAGCAATTTTTTTTTGTATCCAATTCTTCAAAAATTGATACTTAATATTTTTCATTTTATGATACGTAAATCGTTTTTATATTCGGCATATAAAGATATAACATTATTGTATTAATATTTAAAAATATTTAGTATGTTTAATTGATTTGATATTATTCGTATATTCGTGATATGAGAAATACTCAGGATATTCATCATTAAAAAAATCATTTTTAACTAATATTCATCTGCAGAAGTATTAGTAAAAAAAAATTGGGAGCAACATAACCAAAAAAATATATTGCTAAATTTAAGATAAAACGCTAAAAATGTATAAATGACTGCCAAAATATAAAAACAAGAAACGAAATATAGAAAACCGAATTACGTAGCTAGAAAATGTTTTTTTATATTTTATGGAAAAAATATGGAAAAATCGAATGAATAATAAGCATATCACTTAGTTACAAGCTCGAATCGTTAATACGCAATTTTAGCGAGACTTCTTTTCCACAATTATTCGCTATTCAAAGGGTACGAGACGCCCGCCTAATATTATATCTTCGTGGATGTACAAAATCCCGTAATCTCACACGCATCCGGGCACACGCTAAGTAGCAGTTAAAAAATGGCACTTTACGAGTCTACGTAAGCGGGACTCTGAGACTCGAACGTGCAATTATTTCTCGTTACGTCGCCGATTATGTTAATATGCGCGAGGTTTAAAACTTCAATTTTCGCTTGCGTTTAAATGTTTATAACAAGGCCGCAAATAAATAGAATTTTTTTTTATTTTCAGAATTATTTATTGAAACATTTTGAGATGACAACATTTTAACGTACTACGCTAAATTACTTGAGTATTACAAATACTGACAAGGAACATCACTTTAGGCGGGAGCCTGAATTAGAAGGTCCAAAAAAGCGTTTTTTCGGGAATTTTTTTGTAAGGAAAAAAACAAGTGAACCCATTAAACATCAAGGTATGTTTTCATGTATATTTGAAATGTGGAAAAAAAAAGTTTAACGTGAAACAACTGCCACTGCAGTCCCCAATCGGCGGGAAAGATGCAGCTCGTAATTCCTGACTGAAACAAAAAAAAACAATAAAATTTTCATTTGTCATGTATTTTTCTTCTGGGTGAATTAAGAAAAAGCTGAAAAAAACGTGAAATTATAACTTTTCTCAGATTTGAAAAAAAATGTGTTAAAAAAAACACTTTAACGTGCTATAAAAAGTATTTAAAAATACTTGTTCTGCGACTTTTTAATTGACTTGGAAGAGATTCTGAAGAAAAAAACGCAAAAAAGAAAGGCGAGTCACCCTTTAATTAATTTTTTTTCACTTATTGTTGTTTAGTGGATTTTTCATCGCTTTACATTAGAAGAATTTTGGTTTTTGTTTCATTCAGATGGGTAGACTGCTTGTGGGTGAAACTGCAAAACCACCCTTCGACATGTCTTTTTTTGAGGGGTTGGTTCCCCCGTTAAAAACGTTTTTCCGCAGTAAAAAAAATACGCGTCTAATAGTCTTCAACGCTTTATCACATATGAGGCATTCCACGACACTTCACCCAGTAACGAAAAAAAATCCATAAATAATTTTGAAAAATCGAGTTACTTTATTGAAAAATATTCACCGAGTGTCGAAATTTTTTAAAAATTTCTGACGTTTTTTCTCGTTGATTACCATTTTTTAACATTTTTCCATTCAAATGGCTGTATCTATGGCAGGATTTGACGTATTACATTAGTAAAAAACGAAAATGTGCGTCTTTTTATAGCCTTCTAGAAAAAAAATTAATTTAGATTTTATTAAGCAAGTCGAACGTCCGTTTCAGGGCAAAATATGCAAAAATATTTTTTTTCTCAAGAAAAGACACTCGTTATTTTATTTTTCTAAATTTCCCCGAATTGTGAATACGATATACGGATTTTTGGTATTTTTTATATTATGGGATTCCTAAACACCGCGAAGTAACATCTATTTTTTTTTTTAATTTTTTTTAATATTCGATTGAAGATTCGATTGAAGCACTCCAAGGCTCCAATACATATGACATATATGTCATATGTATTTCAAAAACCTGGTAAACATACAGGGACTGCTCCACACTCTTCAATCGAATATTAATAAAAAAATTAAAAAATTAAAAATAGCTGTTACCCCACGGTGTTTAGAAATCCCATAATATAAAAAATACCAAAAATCTGTTTTTCGTATTCACAATTCGGAGAAATTCTTAAAAATAAAATAAAGAGTGTCTTACCTTTAGAAGAAAAATATTTTTGCATATTTTGCCCTGAAACGTACGTTCGACTTGCTCAATAAAATCAATTTTTTTCTGGAAGGCTAGAAAAAGACGCACATTTTCGTTTTTTACGAATGTAAATACGTCAAGTCCTGCCAAAGATACAGCCATTTGAATGGAAAAATATTAAAAAATGGTAATCAACGAGAAAAAACGTCAAAAATTTTTAAAACATGTCGACACTCGGTGAATATTTTTCAATAAATTAACTCAATTTTTCAAAATTATTTGTGAGTTTTCTTTGACTGGCTGTGTGACGTGAATGCCTCACATATGAGTTTCAACAAAATCAAAGGCGGACACTTGAGTGATGTTCCTTGTGAGTCAAATTAGATTTTACTACCATTTCAGTCGATTGGATGCAGATTTTGGGAAAGCTTCCCAAATTCTTCCAAAAGCTTCCAGATTTTGGGAAATATTTCGTCGAAGGCTTCCCTCTATCGATTATACCAAAACAATTGAAAATTCAAACAAAATCAACTGAATAGCGTCGAAATAACCAAAAATGTGGAATAACTCGAGCTGTCCATTACTAAAGGGTGTCTTAAAATGAACTGACATTTTTATTTATTAACAAAACTCATTATTTATTTGAAAAGTACGAATATTTTTATTTTAATATAAGGTACAAACATGGAGGTTATGTGGGGACCACAATATCCGATAAATGACGAAACTCTTTTGACGAAATTTGCAATAACATTTTGGCATCATTGCGGACTAATTTCATTAAGGGTTTACATACAGTCAGGAGGGCAAAAAGATCGATTTTTCAAGAATTTTTCTTGAGAAGACCTTTAAATCTACGAACGTAAAAATTTGTACACATATTATGGTAACTTTTAACTGTATTTTAACATTCTTTATTTGTAAAAATAATTATGTTGAAAGCTGCTATAGCTGATCTCCGGGAGCACCTCTAAAAAGGTGTCCTGCGGTGAACACGATATCTCTGGACTGGATCATCAAAAATGAAAAAAAAAAACCAAAAATATTTCGTTAATATAATGGATTATCTTGTAATTGATCGAAGGAATAAGCAAAATAATAATTTTTGACAAAATGGCGGCTTCTCAAAAGAAAATCGATTTTTTACAAAAGTTTAGGCTTTAAATTGTTTATAAAATCGAAAATATTTATCGGTGAGAAAAAACCTTCGATTAATTACTAAAAAATATACTTGAAAAGATTGTGTTAAAATTTGAGACTGATCGGTTCAGCCGTTTCCGAGAAATCTTGCTCACTGACTTTAAAAACACAATTTTGAGAAAAACGCGTTGAAAGTTTCAAAAGTACTTTCGAACGTTCTGACACGTTATTACAAATGTGCGTGTAACTTCGAGAATATTCGCCGGATTGACAAGAAATTTTCTGTGTGTGTACTTAAATATATGTACATTACGAAAATAAAATCAAAAGAAATCGATTTTTGCGAAAATTTTAACTGTTTATAACCCCTTAATGGTGCGTCCAATTGCTTCCTTGAGCTCCGGAATGGTCCGTGGATCATTGGCATACACTTTTCCTTTCAGAATAGCCCAAAGAAAGAAGTCCAATAACTATGCAGCAACAATGCAGCAAATAACAATTTCCATGCGTTGCTCGATCGTGTAATTCTCCATGACTAAACCTCAATACATCCTGATGCCAGTTGTCAAAGATTAGTACTCTATGTTCGCCACAAAAACAATGGCGCGCAATTTAAAACGTCAGGTCATTTTGAGACACCCTGTATAAAATGGCAAAAAAATAGAACTGGATACGACAAACTTTGTCTGATTAAGGATGTATGGCAGCTACTGCAGAGTCGCTACAGAACTGATTATGCAATTTGCAAAAATCGCATTTAAAGACTAAATACAATAATTGTAGTATTCATTGAAGCTAAAAAGGAGATTTACCACAGCTCAAAGTAAAACATGCGGTACAGAAAGAAGAATTTTCAATTTTTAACTGCAAATTTAGTTGCTGATTTGATGTACGTTTTCCCTGACGTTGTCGTGGTTACGACATACGAGCTAAAGAAATACGAAAACGGTCCCATTTAACTCGCAATATCTCGCAAAATATATGGGCACATGTCGATTTTTTTTTAACGTATCATGCATATTACAGCGATACCGCACAAAAGTTTTTTTTACAAAAGAGTACTCCGGAAATACCTTTTTTGCCAATGTAAAGGGAATTGTGGACGTACAGTCCTATGTTCCTCGTGTTAAATGACCCAACTTTGAATTCGTTTATCTCAGCATTCACGTGGTCAAATTTTGTTTTTTTAATCTCAAAAAGTTCTCGATATTTTCCTTTACAATATCAGTGAGTTTCAATTCGAACAGTAGTAAATAACTTAGTTGCCATACATCCTTAAATCGGAGCGCTGATGTCATTCACCCGGAAATAGATCGCGCGGGATTTTCTTATTTTATAATTCGCATGCTGAAAAACAATTAAACACGACCCAATGATAAAACCTGTGCACACTACACATATTGTTTTCCGTTACAATAATTCGCGGTCTCCAGAATATTTCAATTGTTCGTCTCTGATTAATGAATTGCGCTTTCTATTCGTCTGTAGGGCATGGGATTTATCATGGGGTATTATTCCCATTCGAGCCTTCCTTATCCTCGATTTCATATACTCGCGATCGTTCCCATTCCCTCACGAACGTTCCCGATTTTTTCTTTATCATTTTTCTTTTTTTTTCTATTCGAATGAACATACGAATCCACAGGCCTTTTGTCATTTGAAAGGGAACGGAAAAATGCATCTTCCAACCATCGACCCTGAGAAAACATATTGTAATGCTAGGTATGCTTTATGAATGGACCGTAATTAGTGATAAACGTCGGTGATTAGTAATTAGATGCTCAACCGTGGTCCGTATCGAGTTCAAGAACGTGCAATACCGTGCGCATAACTTCGTGCACGAGACATTCCAGGCTGAACCAACAACAAAAGTTATAACAACATATACATCGATTTTCAAATATTAAAAATATATTTGAAGTTATTAAAAATTAATTCTATTTCATTGATAAAATTTATTTTTGCCCGATTTAGGTTATAAACACCATTTGGTAGTTTTCACGTATTTTCATTACAGAGTGTAGCTTTCCAGAGAATGCTCCTTAAGGCACCACAACACGGTAAAAAAATTGTCATTTTTTTCATTTTCTGAAAGATATATTTGTTAAGAATGCTCTCACCAATTTTTTATAAGAAATTTGTAAAATTAGCGAAGATACAGCATTTTATGTGAAACCGTTCGAAGCGCACGACCGCGCCAAGCGGCAAATGTGCTGCTTTGAACGCGTTTTTATCGAAACTACGTCTTTCAACCTGGTTGACAACATATTAGAAAAACTATTCATTCGATTTGCATGCGCCAAGTCTTAAACTGTTCGAAAATGTAGTCTCTATGGCATCACGTAGGGATTTTTTTTTATAAAGGGCCCCTTTCTATTTGTTTGTTTAGTGAACGATGAAAATTTTCCATGAAAATCGGAAATAAAGTCGCTGGACCGCCATTTTTTTTTTATATCGAAATTCCCCTACGTGATGCTGTAAACCTATATGTCTAGTTTCTAAATATATTTTTATTTTATTTTTCAAATGAACCGTATGGCTTAATCGATGTCAACCGCCGAGCAGCAATTTCGTCGGAGTGTCCTTTTGGAAGCGGCATACACCGCAAACTATACTTTAGATTCGAGTACAAAAATTTATATATATGCTTCTATATGTATATATTGACTATGAGTATTACTAAAAAAATTCCATTCATCGTTTGCTTGAAAATAATTACGTTAAGGCGTTACCCCCCACTTGTAGCGCAAAAAAGGCCTTTTTCATGAATTTTTTTAAAGAAAACTACAAAACTTTTTTAATCGATCAATATACCATCTCAAAGAACACATCTTGAAGAACTTTCAGTAATTTTTTTATTGAAAAATATTACATTGTTTAGTGGGAAATGGCCGTCAATGAAATAATGTTTTTATATACACGGTTTGCGGTGACCAACATTGCGGCGAAGTGGATCTGAAAAAAAAATGCGGATGGACTTAGTCAAATATAAGTATAAACTAGTCTTTAATCGAAGGATTTTAAAAAATATTCATTTTTCACAAAATGGCGGACAGTCAAAGTTAATGGTTCGATTTTAACGAAAAAAAACGGCCGTTTTTTGGCTATAAAACGGCCATTTTGTTTCGAAAAAAAAATCGAACGATTAAAGACTACATTTTTATGTATTAAATAAGCCTGCAAAATTTCAAGAAGATCGGTTCATTAGTGTTCGAGTAATCTTGGTCACCGACTTCAGAAATGCCATTTTGAGAAAAATGCGTTTTAAGTTTCAATTTCAGTTTACACGAAGGAAATATTTTTTTTTGTAAACTTACATAGAGTCATCTATTCCGGGCATAAAAAAAACTGCACTTCAAATTGCACTTCAAAAAAATGCAATAAGAAAAAATCGATTTTTTCAAAATCGCAAGTGGGGGTAACCCCTTAAATACACCCTCGTACCGCGCACGAACCGTGGTGTGGTACCTTAATGAAATGTGCTCCTGAAATGTTTTATTGAGGAACACGTAGAATTGTGTTGAAGAGCATTAATACTAAGTTTCAAGTAAATCTGAACAGATATTTCTTTTACCATACAAACTTTACTACGCCCTTTTCCCCTTAAGCATCGAATTTCCAAAAACACTGAAATTTAATTAATTGTGTCTAGGAGCAGTAATACAAAGTTTCAAGTAAATTTCACCTGATTTTTTACATTTTCCGTACAAACTTTGCCACCCCCATTCGTTTAGGGGTTGAATTTCGAAAAACGCTCAAATACGTATTTTATTAATTGTGTTGAAGAGCTTTAATACTAAGTTTCAAGTAAATCTTATGACCAGTTTGTTTTATTTCACATACAAACTTTGCCACCCTCTTTCTCCCTTTAGGGGTTGAATTCCTAAAAACGCTGAAATACGTGTTTCATCAATTGTGTCAAGTAGCACCAATACCAAATTTCAAGTGAATCCGACCAGATTTTTTTAAATTTTCGTACAAACTTTGCCACCCCTTTTGGCCCCTCAAGGGTTACATTTCGAAAAACGCTTAAATACGTGTTTTATTAATTGTGTTGAAGAGCTTTCATACGAAGTTTCAAGTAAATCTTATGACCAGATTTTTTTTATTTTACATACAAAACTTTGCCACCCTCTTTCTCTCTTTAGGGGTTGAATTTCTAAAAACGCTGAAATACGTGTTTCATCAATTGTGTTGAAGAGCTTTAATACGAAGTTTCAAGTAAATCTTCTGCCAGATTTTTTTTTTATTTTACATACAAAACTTTGCCACCCTCTTTCTCCCTTTAGGGGTTGAATTCCTAACAACGCTGAAATACGTGTTTTATTAATTGTGTCAAGAAGCACGAATTCCAAATATCAAGTAAATCCGACGAGATTTTTTTTAATTTCCGTACAAACTTCGCCACCCCTATTCTTCCCTCAAGAGTTACATTTCGAAAATTCCCTTCTTAGTGTCCTACTGTCTACCTACTACTCAACATACTGTCCAAATTTTATGTAATTACCTTCAGCGGTTTTGGCTCGACGATAGATATAGATTTACGACCACAAGTTGCAAAAAAAATGTTCCAAATAATAAAAAAAACTGACCAAATAACGAACAAATTGTTCGGTCGCAATTGACAAATATGGCGTAAAAACGCTATCGAGCGTAATCAATGTCTCTCGGCAAATTTAGTTACCGTCAATTGTGCATAAACAAAATAAAAAGTGGAATATTTCGACACTTTTTCGAAAAGTAAATAAACATACCGAAGCTTTATCGACCTAGTCAGAACAATGTATCGTGATACTTGTATCGAAGTAGCATAGAAAAAGAGTGGCCTTTAATTAACGTGTCGGCGCATGGTCCCAACTCGCAGGCGCGTGGCTCTCGTACGACTCCACCTCCGTTTTTTTACCTCTTTCAGTCTTCGGCACGCGGTTCAAACCGTGTATTATGATGAAATTTTCTTTCAAGACGACAGTCTGTAAATTAACGTTCCATTGGCCAACCCATTCGGCTGTGATGGACGCAGTCCACTCCAGACGCTTACGAAACTGCACTTCAAGAAACAAAAATACTCAATGTTCGATTAAACATTTTCTACCATAATCTCAAAAATCAATTCCAAAAAAAAATAATGCAGTTATAGAAATGCACAAAATAGGCTCTTTTTTAATAATCAGAAATGAACAAACCGTGAATTATTATTGATTTTTTTTTTTTTTTTTTTTTAATATTAGACTTTATTGCTCCGGGCAACACACTTCCTCAGTTTGCACTGGGAAACATTCACCTACCCCCGGGGGTTAGGCTCGGTCTTAATCTAGACCGGAACAATAACGCTGGGCGACACTCGAGGGTTCCGACACCACCTCGACTGCCGCCCAGTCAAAAAAACGCGCGAAAAGTCCAATGAATCGCTCTGCGATAGCCGCTCCCTCAAGCCAGAGGGTTAGCGGCTACCGCAGTCCACAATCGTGTTGCCTGAGTAAACGGAGGGACCCAAGTATGACCGCCTTCTGCATCCGACCTGCTAGCAACCGGACACCGGGTTTGCAAACCGGTATGCCAGCGAGGCCCGATACAAATGACTCCTTCATCCCCCCTAGCGCGCCGATGATGAGGACAACGAGAGTTACCCTGAATCCTCGGTGCAAACGACGTAGCTCGGCCAGGAGAGGCTGATACTTGAGCCGTTTCTCCTCTTCCTTTCGCGACACGTTCACTTCGGCCGGAGCCGAGAACTCAATGACGTATATCGTCTTGTCGTCGAAATCGAAGAGGACAACATCAGGCTTAGTCGCTTGTAGCGGCCCGATGGTCGCGAATGAGAAGTTCCAATAAATCTTGCACCTCTCGCCCACGACAACGGACTCAATATCTCCTGGTAAATAAGGCGGCACGGGCTCCCGGTCTATCCCATAAGAGTGCCGTAGATGGTAGTACAACACTCTTAGGGCCGCGTTATGGCGATGGATATAGCCGGAGACTGCATATACTGGGCAAGCCGACAGTAGATGCATTAGTGTCTCCGGCGATTGTTTGCATGCACGACACAAAGTGGTCGGCAGAGGCTGACCCAAAACGCGGCTGCGATAGACCAGGGTGTTGATGACTCCGTCTTGGCAGGCGCAGATAAACCCTTCGGTCTCGGACATCAGTCCAGCTGACCGCAAGAAGGAAAAGGTCAGCTGGGTGGACAGCCCCTGTTCCTCGATGTGGTGAAAAAACACACCGTGCATGGGTCTGTCCACGTGCTGCCGAGTCAGGACAGTCTGCTCGGCAGCCCTGATTGCCCGCCGACGTCGGGACTTGGGCAACCGAGCGACGGAGTCTATTGGCAAGGCGCCACGCCGGCGCCGGCGGAACTCCAAGCCGAGGGTCCCTGCCGCACGATCTGCCGCCTTATAAAGAAAAGCACCCGCCCCATGAAGCTCATGCTGGTGCACAATCTCCAGGAGCGGGTCCGAGCTTGTTATCACATCGCTTGCTATTCCGAGGACCATGCGGTCATGAAGACACTCCAATCCCAAGAGCCCACGCCCGCCGCTCTGACGCAGCATATAAAGGCGCGGGGTGGAAGATCGAGGGTGCAGACTCCGTTGGATGTTCATTATTTTGCGTGTGCCGATGTCCAGCTGTTTAAGCTCGTCTCTGCGCCATTTGACGACGCCAAAGGAGTAGAGCAGGACCGGGACAGCGAGCATATTGGTGGCAGTGATCTTATTTTTCCCAGACAGATCTGATTTCCAGATCCGTCTGAGACGCCGCCTGTACTCGCTGCGGAGGGCCCCCTTGACACCCTCAGCGTCTTGAAGAGAGCGCTGATCGATGCCAAGGTACCGATAAGACCCCCCGGCGTCCAGGTGTTTGAAGACGCTCCCGTCCACCAGCCGGACATCAGCCGCGACACCCTCTGCTCTCCCTCTCCTGAGATGAAGAACAGCGCATTTGTCCAATCCGAAATCCATTCCCGCCGCCCGCGTGTACGTCGCTACGATGTTCAAGAGGAGCTTAAGCCCCGCCTCCCCGGGAGCGTATAGCTTGAGGTCATCCATATAAAATAAATGGGTGATCCCTCGCCCACGCTCCCCGGGGGGCCCCGCTTCGTACCCGCGTGCAGCCCGCAAGGCGATTGATAAGGGTAATAGCGAGATGCAAAACAGGAGGGGGCTGAGAGAATCTCCCTGGATAATCCCCCTCCTATACCCCGCCACTCCGGTCGACACGTTGCCTTCACTAGTCTTAACTGTGAAGCGTGTCTTCCAGAGCGGCATGAGCTGCTTAATGCATCTCACTATGTAAGGACTCACCGAAAGGCGTTCGAGTAGGTGTATAATCAGTTTGTGACTGACAGTGTCGAACGCCTTACGGTAGTCTATCCAAGCGACTGAGAGGTTACGCTTGTGCTGGACCGCGTCTTGCGTAATGCAGCGGTCCGCCAGCAGGTTCTCCTTACAACCTCCCAGTCCTCTCTTGGATCCCCTTTGTTCGTATATCTCCCGCCATGCAGGCTCGATCTCGTGCAGAACACGCTCATAAAGAATCTTTGTGAAGATCTTACAGAGCGCATTCAGACACGTTATCGGGCGGTAGTTCTCCGGATGCGACAAATCCCCTTTTTTGGGGAGTAGCACCGTCCTTCCCTCTGTCAGCCACGCAGGGATGGGCACCGTCCCATCGATGAACGACGAGAAGATGCGGGCCAGATGGATATGGGTGCACGTGAATTTCTTCCACCAGAAGATGTTAATCCCATCTGGTCCGGGAGCGGCGTGGTTCCTCATGCTACTCACCGCCTTCTCCACCTCTCCCCGCGTGACTGGAAGACAGTCGCCACGCTGACTCGGCTGTTGCCGGCAAAACGCGTCGAACCGCCCCAGAGCTGGAGTGCTTTCATCAAAATGACCCTCCCTGCTATACAGTTCTCCCCAAAACCGCTCCACCTGAACAGCTGTTGGCGCTGTGTCGGGGGCAGGCGTAGGTGGTTGGAACCAGCGGCCTGGGTCAGAACGAAAGAGGGCGTTGTCTAACGCCCGACCCAGCCGCCTCTCTAGGGATTGCTTCGCAACCCCCAGGTTCCGCACCTTCTCCACGTAGCGTTCCTTCACAATAAGAAGGATAGCTTTGTTCAATGTGTGGTGACGGCATTTCAGTTCCGAGCTGATTTTTCGGATTTTAGGGGTAAACGCCCTCCCCGCCGTAATGAAGTCTAACACACACTGAACACGGGATGCCTGCTTCCGCGCTTCATTGATCTTATTCTGGAGCTGTGCAACGCGCCGCCGAGTCTTAACCACGAACGCCGCCTTATCATTGCGTGTCCGAGGTTTCGCCTCAACAGCCGCGTGATACACAGCCCAGTTCAAGCTGAGGAGATCAGCAGTCTCAGGGATTGCTGCCGCAAGGGACTCATTTGCCGCTTCTAGGCAACCAGGCTGAAGAGAAAATTTCCCAGTGATTCTCTCCCTCCTTGTTTCCCAGTCCTCTGTCAAATCGACGCGCCAACGGGGGGGATCCGACTGCCGGGGGGACCGATCTTGAGGCCGTCCGGCAGAGCTCCGCACTGAACGCGCGGAAGAGCGCCTGCCGGACAGCTCTGGTGGTAGTAATAAGAGATCGTAGCCTTGTCGTCGTAAACGGGCGGCCTGGTCTCGCAGATGTTGTTGCGAGAGGTATGCAAGCTCTGGGTGCACTTGGCTCCACAGGGCTTGCAACCTCGCCATGTAGCCCCTTCGCGACGGCAGGCTATCCCTCCAGCAGCGGATGAGGTCCTCCTTGAGTTCCTCCGTCCATTCTAGGCGCCGATTTCGAGCCGTAGTCGTTGCCGTGGATCCTATCCGGGTGCCCCTCCCAACTGATCCTTGGTCCCCATCCGAGAGGGACCGGTTGTGGGGGGCCTGACTAGGTGGTGTTCGAACCTAGTTTTCGGCGTGCCAGGTGGTTGGCCTGGCACGTCGGTGGCTATTGCGAGGGAGTTGTGCTCCCCCGGGCGATGGGCACGCCAGCTTCCCTACGCCACAAATTTTTTTTTTTATTATTACTATAAGTTTTATTAATATTACTATTATTTATTATTACTATAAGTTTTTAGTAATAATAAATTTTTTTATTATTACTATAAGTTTTATTAATATTACTATTATTATTTTTATCGTAAATGTTATTATGCGCCACATGACCACTTTAGGCATCGTACTTCTTCAGTCTCTTCGGGCCTTATCGATGTCGATAAGTATTGAGCTATCCATTGACTCGGAGACAGGATAGATTCATTATTATTTTGATTATTATTATTATTATTATATATATATATAAGATTTTTATCTCTTTTCTTTTAGGAGTTATTATTTTTTCCAGAAAATGTCGATTCCGGAAGTTTTGGAAACGTTTAAACGCTGATAACTCCTGAACTAATTGAGATATCGACAAATGTCACTATATCATTTTGTTTCATGTTGAAGTATACTTTCGTTAAAAAATATGAAAAAACTATCAATTATCAATGTCAAGGTTTTTTTCGTTTCTAAAGTGAAAACAATTTAATAAAAATATGATTGACTTCTTTAATTTTTTTCAAAAAAAAATTCTAAAATAGAGTGACCCATTATATGATTTTTAAGACTAGTCTCATTGTGGGCCCGTTTTTCCTTCTATTTTTTTCGAATTAATCATATTTTTTTAGAAGATTTTTTATCTAAAGTGGAAACAATTTTTTTTACATATGATTGACTTCTTTTATTTTTTTCAAAAAATTCTCTAAAATAGAGCGACCCATTCTATGATTTTTAAGACTAGTCTCTTTGTGGGCCTATTTCTCCTTCTATTTTTTTCGAATTAATCATATTTTTTTAGACGATTTTTATCATTTCAATCTCCAATAATGCTATTAATGATTTTGTGATTTCCAATTCGGCTTCGTCAGGTCTGAAGCGGTTTATGTTTAATTTATACTGAATTTAACGAGAAAAAGATGTTTTATTCAAAATAATTTTTCTTTGGTTATAACTCCCACGAGAATAGAGATAAAAATCTCAAAATTTGTGTGGATATTCCTAGCTTGGGGTACAGTTTTACAAAAAAAAATCAGGAAAACCTGAAATGTTCGGGGTCACAGGCTAGGTGAAATGGCCCCTATATATTTATATATTGTAATAATTTCTTATAATTATAATGTATATATTATAATTATAATAAACAATGATAAGGAAGTGGAATATGGTGGGGAATGTAATGAGGGGGAAGACACCGTAAAATGGAATGTACGATAAAAAACCTAGATAATAAACAATCATCTGTTATTGTTATTGTTATCATTATTAGTATTATAAGTATTAGCCCATAAATAACAATGTGACCCTCGCTTGGCCCGTGTTATCCATTTCATCAATAAATTATTCTTCGTACATGAAGAATACACCGCGCGGAACTTCTCACTGCATAAAAAAACAATAATAATATATCGTGAATATATTCCCCGTCGGCGAACGCTCATGAATTAACGTCATTAATGAGATAACGGGCTGTGCGTATTAAGGGGTTATGTTTCCGGCCAACTTAAAAAATGCAGTTTTGAAATAAACGCTGCACAGCCGCCATTTTGAAATTAATCGCTTCAACCAAATTATTGTATACGGTCACTGATATGTATGATAAACACCCTTTTTGTAATTTCGATTTACTTTGTAGTTTTTCTGAAAAAAATTGCCAAAAAGCTTATTTTTTCGGCCTCCAGAGTGGCCTAAGGCCTTAAATATATGTAAATTACGAAAAAAGTAATTAAAAAATCGATTTTTCGAAAATTTCAACTGTATATAACCCCTTAATATGATAAATATATAATCTCAACTGATCTGTAACGTCACTTGATGCGCGAATTATCCACACACGAGTTTCATAATTATCGCGAAAGAATTGAACATTTTTGCGGTAATCGCTTGAAAGTGAAAAAAAAATATCCCGTTCGAAATAATTGAATTGCTGTGAACTGGATAGGCTCTTCTATTTTCCCACTCGGCTACGTAATTGTACGTGATTATGTAAAAGGAGGAGAGAGAGAGATAGAAAGAGAGAAATAATATTATTCGTATCTTGAATCGTTGTAGGGTAATTTGAATATTTTTTGTTTTTTTTTGTTGATGTTTTTTGAGGCTGCATCTCGACGTAAATGCATAGATGCAATTAGTGTCGAGAAAGACCACCGAGTAACGACGTCCTCTTTTGAAAAGTATCAGAAGAATTGGGGGAGGGGGTGGAGGCGGGGGGTGGGGCAGGGATCAGGGAGAACGAGGAAGAGAGATAAGAAACGTTTTATGTGCAAATCGACGGTGAAAGTGCATTCGAGTGCACACAACTTGTGGACGACTCGTGCGACCTCGTCGTGCTGCGGGTCAGAGTGTAAAGGATTCTCCATGGTAAATCGGTGAAACCGTAGTGTGATTAATCAACGGAGAATACAAGCGAAAAAACTGCGAGAACCAGAGAGAACCGAACATTTTGGCGGAAGTGTCAAGATTTCTCCCCGCTAATCGCAAGAGACAAATAACTCAGCAGTCGTGAATTTATCGACAGCTGCACGTCGTTTGGAGTTTCGATGAACTTTCAATTTGAAACGTATATTACGGGGCACGAATCGCGGGAGCGTTAAGGCGGAAGCCTCAGTTAGAAGGTCCAAAGAAGGCTTTTTTCGAGAATTTGTTTAGAAGGGAAAAAACCAGTGAGCCCTTTAACGGAGACTTTGTCCTTGGAGTGCCATATTTCAGGTGTTTACATTTTATTTTTTTTAAAGGAAACGAGTAAAGCTTTTTGAGTGCGGTTTTTTCTTGCTTTTATTCATGATATACAGAACGTTAAAAAAATTTTTTTTTGAAAAAAAAAAACCAAAATGGCGGCCGTTGCAGCTCCGCGAAAACAGGTCCTCAAATCGCGGGAGGTAAACGGCTGACATCACTGCCCCCTCTTTGTTGATCTGAAACACAAATTCAAAGCATATTATCAATCTGTGACCCTTTGGTCATGGAATGACGGATGGGTTTTTCGTTTAGTACAAATTTCGGAAAATGGCGGCAATTTAAAAAAATCGAATTTTCGCGTTTTTTTTCGCATAAAAAGATAAATAATAAAAGCAAAAATGTATCTATCGAAAAAACGATCCGTCATTCCGTGAAGACATATTTTCTGAGTATGCTCTCCAAATTTCAGGTCAATATGTTAATTACAGCGGTCAGGAGAATGTCAGCCATTTTTAAAAACGTGTTTTCGAGAAAAAGGCGTTTAAAGTTTTGTAATGTGTTCACACAAAAGTGTTTATAATTACCGCTAATCGGCAATGCCTGGTCCATAGAGGCATCCCTCCTCTTCTTCTAGCTGCTCATGTTGAGCCGCTAACATCTCCCAACATTGAGGTATCTTTTCATATATATTTGAAATGTATAAAAAAAAAATTCAACATGAAACAATAAATGACTGCAGATTGATTAGCCTATTCTATGTGCGTCTTGCCACTGCAGGCCCCAATCAGCGAGGAACATCCCATGAAAAAAATTGCAAATGGTCCCACACTGGCCCAGTACTGCGCCAACTCCTCTGTATGGTTGGCCATTCCCTGACATAAATGTCGGTCCATTAAGGGGAGATATGCACCTAGGAGCCGGAGAAAAGGTCATTTTTGTGAATTTTTTCAAGGAAACCTATTTGAAATTTCGGATTGGGGTTTTAATTATCTAAAAGTATATACATTCAAAAATATGTTTAATTTTCTTTATTTAAAAATATCAATAATATACAAGGATATTGTATGATCCTTGGAGCGTTGTAAAAAAATCTGCGTATACGGTACCCACCGGCGTTTCTTCAAAAATCATCTGAAAAAAAAAAACCAAAAAGATTATTAAATTAGATACTATAATCTAGTACTTGTCATAGCCGATTTTGAAAATATCGATTTATGACAAAATGGCGGACGTTTGAACATAAATAGTGATTTTTGGGCCAAAAATTAGTTATTATTTTGCGTATGAAACAAAAACTAAGTAACGGAAAAAAAATCCTATGACAAGTACTAGATAATGGTGTATAGAACAACCACAAAAAACCTCAAGGCAATCGGTTCATTGGTTTTCGAGAAATTTTGGGTACCGATTTGAAAAACGTGGTTTTGAGAAAAACGCGTTTGAAAATTTGGGAATGAATAAATCATGAAATTTGTCAACTTACATGGACCTAGATATATAGAAAACCTACATAGTGTAGGTTTTCTATAGTCGACGGAATGTTCATAGCTTCTAAATCGATTTTTTCGACCATCTAGGTGTATATCTCTCCTAAATGGACTATTGTCGGAATGATATCCTCGGGCCAAGAGCGGCTACCGATATCGTACCGACATTGGACTCAAAACTGGCCCGACATCAGTGCGAAGGTTGGCCCAAGTTTCAGCCAATATTGTGCCAGCGTTGGTATTAAGGGGCCAGTCCACTTTGGAGCCACGGAAAAAGGCTATTTTCGCGTTTTTTTTTTGAGGATTTTATAAACGATATGAATATAAAAGTTGTTGGGCTTGATGAATAGTCTTGAAATACATTTTAAAAAAAATTTAATTCATTTTTATTCATTTTTAAGTACAAAAACTATAGTTTAACGTAACGCCTCAAAAATAGGTGGGCTAGGTAGCTCCATCACAACTCGGCAACGGCTTGTCTGAAACAAAAAAATCAAAGTCCTTTAGATTCAGTATGACACCAGCTACAAAATGACCCTCGGATATAAAGTTTTATCAAAAAATAAAAAAATGGCAGATGAAAAACGAAAAAAGTTTTTTTTAACGCGATTTTCGCAGTTTTTCGCAAAAAAAAGAGTAAAAATCAAAATTTTAAAACCATCGAGGGTCATCTTGTTGCGAATCATGTTTACAATATGTGGTTCAAATTTCAAGAGAATCGGTTTATTAGTTTTAGAGATACGATGGAGCTAGATTTTGATAACGTTGTTTCGAGAAAAACGCGTTTGAAGTTTATACTATGAAAAACTCTTACCTAAACTCAATTGGCAATTCCTGCACCGTACAAAATCCCTTCTGATTGCTCATCATCGTCGATTTCTTTAAGTCTTCCTTGCTTTCAATTTTTTGAAATTTTCAAAGTGCACTGGCCCCTTAAGGGCGGGGTAAGGTTAATTCGGTGAAAAAAGGCATGTTTTTAAGAATTTTTCTCGGCGATACAGATAGTGTTAGTTTATTCAGTCAATTTCCATATAATAATGCAACATTGAAACAATACTTTCCTAAATTTTCATTGCAAAATATTGAACAATGATCGAGTGACAGTGAATCTCCGGAGGCGCCTCGAAAAAACGTTGTTTTGCGGTGTACATCAGAACTCGCAACAGAATCATACGAAACAAAAAAAATCAAAATGCATTTGTTAAAGGAGATGTTTCTCGAAGTAACCACGGGAGGATTTTTTTTTATTCGATTTTTCAATTTTCGTCGCACTTGGGAGACAAAAAACCGATTTTCGCTAAAAAAAATCGGCTAATTTGGTGTCGTGAAGTTAATAATTATTTATAAAAAAAAATAAAAAAGCTCCCGACAATACCTGGTGAATTATGTGGAGAAGTACTGTGCAAAATTTCAAAACGATTGGTCCAGTAGATTTTGAGTTTGGCGTACACGGACTTCAAACATGACAAGTTTCAGAAAAACGCTTTAAAGTTTTGCACCCGGAAAAATTCCAAATAAAACTCGATAATTTTCTTATACTCACACAGAGTCATCGATGCCAGGTCCGTAGAGCAAAAAGCTTCCATCACCACGATCTAGAGCATCTTTTTGCATGTCTACGCAAAACTCTTCCCGGCTTGGAGCGACGAACGCTCAAATACTCATAACTTCGTCAATTTTGCTCTGATCGACTTGAAATTTTGACACAATATTCTTGAGATATTATGCATTCATTTAAAAAAAAATAAAAATGCAAAAAAAATTGTAATACCTTACCCTCTCCTCTTAAGGCGGGATATATATTTAGACAGGAAAAAAATAAGCAATATTGAGGGATTTTTCAAAGTAACAAATAATTATTCTACAATTATCAAACTTTAGGTATACTTTAATAGTATATTTAGGTATACAGAACAATTTTTTTAAATTAATTCATCCTCAAAATGACGGAGCTGTGGCAGAGTGTTACAGCAAGCTCGCCGCGGGAGTTGCGAATCGGCGTGCTAGCTTCCCGTAGACTGATTTGCAAATGAGTTCAAACATTTTTTCAGTTAGAACATTTATAGTTTCTATGTGACGGTAATTAAAATGAAGAAAATGCAAATTTTTTTGTAAAATGTGGATTAAAAAAGTAGTTTTTTTTTTTCAATTTTTCTAAAATAATTCTCGTCAAGTAGAAGGTACCAACATTATCAATATTTCTACCAAGTTTCAACTCAATCGGCGTAATGGTTTTTGAGTAATTCTGCACGCGATTTGATAATGCAGTTTTAAGAAAAACGAGTTTGAAGTTCACGCCCGCTCCGAATCCGAGCGGTGAGGCAGAGCGTTGACGGGCTGTAACGTTTGAAGTTTTTCGAATTTCGCTTTGAAACTTTAAGAAAATATTCTACATA
>OX101783.1:70475872-70566056 GCA_944452715.1 Ophion slaviceki
TCTCCCTCTCTCTCTCTCTCCCTCTCTCTCTCTCTCTCTCTCTCTCTCTCTCTCTCTCCCTCTCTCTCTCTCTCCCTCTCTCTCTCTCCCTCTCTCTCTCTCTCCCTCTCTCTCTCTCCCTCTCTCTCTCTCTCCCTCTCTCTCTCTCTCCCTCTCTCTCTCTCTCCCCTCTCTCTCTCTCTCTCCCTCTCTCTTCTCCCTCTCTCCCTCTCTCCCGCCCTCCCTCTCTCTCTTCTCCCTCTCTCCCTCTCTCCCTCTCACCCTCTCTCCCGCCCTCCCTCTCTCTCTCACTCTCTCGCTCGCGTTCTCGGTCTCAGTCTTTCAACGGTGCGAGAAAGTCGAGACGAAACGCCGGAGAGGAACAGCAGGCAGCTGAAAAGAATACGATGGCGAAAGGGCGATGAAGAGGAAGAGGGAGAGGATGGTCGAGCGTCGCTCACGCCACCGAGATACCTCTCGGACGATGCCTAGGTCCTGTACGATAACGACCTGGGTGGGCGAGCATTACCTTCAGTCGCAGCTCTCTCCAGCATGCGGGTGTCACCCCAACTTTTCCCTTTTCTTATTCCCTCTCGCTCCCACTCTCATTTGCCAGTCTTCACTCTTTTCGTCTTCCTCACCGACCTTCTCGTTGTACATCGGTTTCTCTTTTTTCCATCCATTTTCTCATTGGTATCGTAGCCGAAGAAAAATCACTCGACGTGCTGAGGAACACCACGGGGCCCATGTGGCTAGGGTTGCCAAACGTCCTTTATTTGAAAGGACCACATTTTCCGGCCCAAAAATGGAGCTTGTCCCCTATTTTGAAATCGAGAATAGAGGACAATAGTTCGTCCTTTATTTTTGGAAAAATAAACGCATGCGTATGGCAAAGACGTTGAGTGAAAAGTGTCCACTTCTCAGGCTGAAAAATACAGTACTATATTGTTGGAGTGGTATCGAAATGTGATGACATATTTAAAATCGAGATTCGATTTTTCGAAAAATAGTAACTTCCATTGCTTGGAGCTACTGACACTGACGAAAGATTTTCAGGATCAGGATTTGTGCAACATTTTATGAAAACTACAGCTACCTAATGTTAAGGGGCTATACCAGTGTGAGAGCTGAAAATTTGGGTGATTTTCGGGAATTTTTTGGAAGAAAAGTACTCAATTAAATGTTTCGGAAAATTAAGAATATATTTGGATATATTTGACCTATATTACATAATTTTTTCATAGAAAAATATCGAGATCCAAGCGACTTATGCGCTGCCTTCGGAGGCGCAAAAAAAGTTACTCCACTGTTGACATGATTCCGGCCGATTGAGTAGCTGAAAGCGAAAAAGGAAAAAATGTCGTTAAACTGGAAGGTATATTTCCTGTACAATGACGTAGGATTTTCGAAAAATATCAAAATTTCACAAAATAGCGTAATGAAAAAAAGTCCTTCAAATAGAATTATATTCTATTGAAATAATTCTATATACAATCCGTAGATGTATGGATGGAATAATTGAGCCGTTGCTACAACATTTTTTATTTCGTACAAAAATATAATGAATAGAATGAATTATTTCTTCGCAACATCGAAACGAAAACTGCTTCCTACAAAAAACGCTGCGTGCGGTAACGAGGCGTGAATCTTGGACCCGCCGTGTGAAAACAACAACAAACATTTTTCGGACCAAAAAACACGCAGACCCAGCGGAGAAAGAACAATATTATTCCTTCGGTACCGCGTGAAACTTTGTCGAATTTAATCCTCCAAGCGATACGAGCAACTTTTGGGGAGACGCTGAAAAAAACAAGTGGATGGCGTTCGGAAGCTTCGAGGAACTGAAGGTGAAAAAATACGTAGGACAGTTATAGCGGTGCGAGAGAAGCAAGAAACGATTTTATAAATTGTTACGAGTGCGCGAGAAAATTCTTCCACTCGTAGTGGCAGATCTAGGACCGTAGAATCAAGCAGGCAAAACACGTTGTTCCATGGTGCAGCGATGTAGAAATCCTGAAGCATTTCAGCGGCGAATGAAGGAAAATACAGGATTGTACGGATCAAACGAGAAGTTGTACCAGACAGGGGATTACGGTTTCGCTGTTATGGCAACTGCGGAGTGAGATACTCGGCACCGAGAGACTAGACCCGAGAGTATACGAGAGACCGTAGAATTGAGTATGTGAGAACGTCGGTGAGAGGAAAACAGCTAGGAGATGCTTTTGTCGCTGCGGCTTGGAGCTCTCTCTCTCTCTCTCTCTCTCTCTCTTTCGGCCAGAAGAAGAAGAAAAAGGGAGTCAACGGTGCTTCGTATACTCTCACAACACATGGGGCAACTCTCCTCAGCCGAGGCTGAGCTCGGACCCCACAACGCGGTTTTATGGGGCCCTATAAAAGGGGGCAAGAGTCTCGCTCGCTCGCGAACGTACACTCAAGCTTCATAAATACATGGGCTATTCCCAAGCCGACTTCACGAGCTTCAACATTTACTCTCGTCGCGTTTGACCCGTTTCTTTTTTCTCCTCCCTTCGCGTATTTTTCACATAATCTTGAAGAAAAAAAACCCTTTTTTAAGGGGTATTTTTTTCAACCTTCTTCTTTAAGGAGTCTTTTCTTCAACCAACTCAAACTTCAGACGCAAAAAGGCTATTTTCATGTATTTTTTGATAGGTTTTTATTATAGATATTGGTATAAAAGATGTTATACTTAAGGGGTTAGGCCTCATTAACGGGTATAAAATCATGTGCGAATTTAACAATTTTTTTCTTATAAAAAGTGATTCACTCATAAAATTAATTACACATCTATTTAGTATGAATATCAAGCTGTTACAAAAAATATATATTCTTTTTTCGATGTACAAAATGGCCAACTACAAATATTTTCTTTTGTTATCTTTTTTTAGGCGCTCCGCGGCGTGACATTTACCATCCACAATTTTTTACCTAGAACAAAAAACAATTCTCGTCAATCTACATTAGAATACCTAGAGAAGTACGTACGGAATTTAAAAAATATTGTTTTATTCAAAAGGTGTAGGTATTTGAACTTGAGAAATGAATTTTCAGTGAAAAATTTCGTTAAAACTGCTCATAAACTGCTCATAAAATGAAAAGTATTCGATTAATCAGAAATTCCGTACGTACTTCTCTGCGAAATGCAATTAGGAACATAACTTTTAAATTCGAAGTAAATTGAGTGAAAATTGTTGAAGTTATTTGTCACGATAATTGGAAAAAAGCTGTTTCGAGAAGTTTCGAGTAGTCGGCCATTTCGTACATTGAAAAAAATATATATATATTTTCTGACAGCTTGATATGCATACTAAATAAATGTGTAATTAATTTTAGGAGTGAATCAGTTTTTCATACGAAAAAAAATTGTTGATTTCGCACATGATTTTATACCCGTTACTGTGACCTAAGGCCTTAATAAATACACTTTCGAAATACATTTTTTTTTAAATTTAATTCATTTATGTCACTATTTATAGATGAAAATGGTAGGCCTGCGCTGTTGATGAAATCTCGAAGATGGATCGGAAAAAAATCAAACGGTTTTAGATACAGTATGTTACGATTTTTGATTTTGCAAAAAAAAAAATGATTTCGCAAAAATAACAAAAAGGCGGACATTTTTCGAAAAAAAAAACGAAAAAAAAAACGAAAAAAAAACCTGTTTTTTCACCGTTTTTGACAAAAAAATTAGTAAATATCAAAAATAAAAAAAAAATCCTTGATATACGCTATAGCTATAGTTGTAAGAATATGTGGTTAAAATTTCATAAGGATCGGTTCAGCAGTTTCGAAGATTTTATCAACAATCCGTCGACAAACGTGGTTTCGAGAAAAACACGTTTAAAGTTTGTTTGGGTTAGATAAAAACATAAAAAGAAATTAAATATATTTCGAAAGTGTATTTATTAAGCGTAACAACTTTTATATTAATATTTGTAATATAAACATACAAAAAAATCAGGAAAATAGCCTTTTTTAGCGTCTAAAGTGAGAAGACCCTTAACGGAGACTTTGTCCTTGGAGTGCCATATTTCGGGTGTTTACATTTTATTTTTTTTAAAGGAAACGAGTAGAGCTTTTTGAGTGCGGTTTTTTTCTTGCTTTTATTCATGATATACAGAACGTTAAAAAATTTTTTTTTTGAAAAAAAAACCAAAATGGCGACCGTTGCAGCTCCGCGAAAACAGGTCCTCAAATCGCGGGAGGTAAATGGCTGACATCACTGCCCCCTCTTTGTTGATCTGAAACACAAATTCAAAGCATATCATCAATCTGTGACCCTTTGGTCATGGAATGACGGATGGGTTTTTCGTTTAGTACAAATTTCGGAAAATGGCGGCAATTTAAAAAAAATCGAATTTTCGCGTTTTTTTCGCATAAAAAGATAAATAATAAATGCAAAAATGTATCTATCGAAAAAACGATCCGTTATTCCGTGAAGACATATTTTCTGAGTATGCTCTCCAAATTTCAGGTCGATATGTTAATTACAGCAGTCAGGAGAATGTCAGCCATTTTTAAAAACGTGTTTTCGAGAAAAACGCGTTTAAAGTTTTGTAATGTGTTTACACAAATGTGTTTATAATTACCGCTAATCGGCAATGCCTGGTCCATAGAGGCATCCCTCCTCTTCTTCTAGCTGCTCATGTTGAGCTCAAATTGATTTTTTGAAAATTTCAAGGACAAAGTCTCCCTTAATGCACCGCGTTTCCCAACATTGGAGTTTTTTCGTCACCGAGAGAAACGAAAAAATACTCAAAGTATAGGTTCGATGGCGAGTGGCTCGCTAGATTCCGATTTTATTTATTTTCGCACTCGAAACACCGAGTAATCTTCAGTTGGACTAAGTCATAGGGCAGTGCCCTATGAGTTGCACTGATACTAAATAGGAATTTGAAGAGATAAAAGAATTGCCTAGAATGGGGTTACTTTCAACAAGTTTTGGAAGTTTTTTTGCACGTAGGGGAAAGGTGTAGGAGATGATCGCCTTAAGGGAGAATGCTCGTAATTTCGAAGATATTCAACACAATTAAGATCTGAAAGCATTTACTACTGGCATATTTATCCGTCATACGATTAGCATATTCGAAATATTCAATTTATTAGGGTTTCAATGGAAAGATTTCCTTTTTTTTAAACCTTACATAAAAATCATTTTGGACACCCCGGTGTTCAAGATGATCCCTAGGGTATAGACAAGATGATCCCCCGGATCATCTTGTCCCTATTTTGGGATTATTTTAGTTTGGATAAATTAGGTAAATGTAAATAAAAATTTTCTCGAGTTTACAACACCTTTATATATATTAATCATAGGTATACAATAAAACTGAACTTACAAGCTAAATTACCTTTATATTATAAGTTTCATCTCACCCAACTAGAATTAAACTAAACCAGCCTTTTACAGCCAGTCTTAAATCACTTACGTATATCAATTATTACTTGTGAGATCAATTATACATTAGTAGTGTAGTTTGAACATAAGTAGACAATCTATTTAACAAAAATAAAGTAGGTACGTTTATTGTGTACAAGATGATCCCTAGGGATCATCTTGTACACAAACAACGTGAGATGAGATGAGTTTGAACCAAAGATGAGTTTGGGGCAAGATGATTCCCTTCTAGGTGTACACCATCAACAAAAATAAAGTAGGTACGTTGTTTGTGTACAAGATGATCCCTAGGGATCATCTTACGTTGTTGTTGTACGTTGTTTACATCTTACGTACGTTGTTTGTGTACAAGATCACAATGTTTACATCTTACGTACGTTGTTTGTGTACAACACCTTACGTACAATGTGATCTTGTACACGTTTGTGTACAAGATCACATTGTTTACATCTTACGTACGTTGTTTGTGTACAACATCTTACGTACGTTGTTTGTGTACAAGATGATCCCTAGGGATCATCTTGTACACAAACAACGTACCTACGTATGCAAACTCATCTTTTTCATTCATTGCTCGGTAACATAACCTATAAGTATTCCACTGTTACCACACCAACAAAAACCCAAATTGAGCATATTGTAAAGCCACAAACACAACAATGATTGCAACTGACAGTATACGATTAAAGTTACCTAAGCTTAAAGTCAACCTTGCCTTAGATCAACGGCTCACAATTTTTTTTTTTCGTCAAAACAAGATGGCGTCGCCCATACCGCCATCATGAATTGACTGAAGCCGGGGGGGGGCTGTGTTTTACCAAAGAATATCACTAGATAGCGTTAACAATTTCGTTGCTATTGAAAATGATCATCCTACTTGCACACCTTTTTAACATCGTAAATTCCAACTTTTTTGCTCCAATAGAACAATGTTTCCTTTGGCTATCAAATGTATAAGAATGTCAGCCCCCCACTACAATTTTATACGTATATTTTTTAGTGTCAAAGTAAGCTCGAGTTTGGGGTTTATTTGACAAGTCATTGAAATGCAACTTATGTCAAAGATTAAGGTTTACTTTGACGAAGAAAATCAATAAATTTCATCAAGGATCAATATCATCAAATCAAATTTCATATCAAATTTCAATAAGGATCAAAGCTGATCCTTAATTCCAACTTAATCCCGTTCTACGGTAACTGCTTGGGATTTTTTTTAATGGTATTGAAATTTGCATCGTTGGATCGCAACGAAAATATTTTTTTCCCTCATTGCCTATTTTTTTGGCACATTTAGCCTAAAAAATTCACTAACATTTTCACAGATCCTTACGCGGGGTTCGTAAACTAAACCTGCAAAAGGAGACTCTACAGAAAGTGATAAAAATGAAGGAAAGCAACAATAATGAATTTTCGTTGCATTCGAACGATGCAAACTTCAATACCATGATTTTTTTTACCGAACAAAAAAAAACATTCCGATTCGTAACGTGTTGGTGGGTCGATTTTGCATCGGGGGCCTCATGTGTACGTCGGCGAGGCGTCTCGTCGCGACTCCGGCGACTGAACCCAACCCTCCTACACACATGTTTATACAAACGTATATGTATTCACGTCCACGACTTATCCGCGCTGCATATCATATTATTAGGGTATAAAACAGAGACGAAGAGGACGACGGGTTTCACTGAATGCCGTACGTTGAGCTGAATGTCTTTCGCGAATTTGCCTTGCCCCACACTCACACGTCGCCGTCGTACGCGCGCGGTGCAGTTGCGTAATCTGCACTTCGGTCATTGCACATATAGCCTTAAGGCCGTAAGTGGGAAGATAGAGAAACGCAGTCGTTCTTTGAACATTTTTTGCTCAAAAACCATCGGACATAGGACATTTCGGGTTTTTGTGGTTTATTAAACAAGAAATGAAGAACACGTACGTTTTTATAGATCGAAAAATGTTAATTATTAACAAAGTTACACGTATATCAAGGGGTCTTCTCACTTTACACGCTAAAAAAGGCTATTTTCATGATTCTTTTGATAGATTTAAATATTGATATAAAAGTTTTTACACTTATCAAATACACCCAATTTTTTTTTTTTAATTCAAGTCACTATTTATAGACGAAAATGGTAGTTAAAAAAATGTAAAAAAATTGTTGGTCTGCGCTGTTGATGAAATCTCGGAGATGGATCATCCGGAACAAAAAAATCAAACGGTTTTAGATTCAGTATGTTGATGGCTATAGCGCATACACGATTTTTGATATATGCAAAAATAACAAAATGGCGGACATTTTTCGAAAAAACAAAAAAAACGTGTTTTTTGCACCGTTTTTGGCAACAAAAAATAGTAAATATCAGAATTAAAAAAAAAATCCTTGATTTGCGCTATAGCTATAGTTGTAAAGAACATGCGGTTAAAATTTCCTAAGGATCGGTTCAGTAGTTTCGGAGATTTTATCAACAAACCGTCGAAAAACGGTGTTTCGAGAAAAACGCGTTTAAGGGGTTAGGCCACTCTAGAGGCCGAAAAAATAGGCTTTTTGGGAATTTTTTTTCAGAAAAACTACAAAATAAATCGAGATTGCAAAAAAGGGTGGTTATCATACATATGAGTGAATGTATACAATAATTTTTTTGAAGCGATTAATTTCAAAATATCGGCTGTGCAGCGTTTATCTCAAAACTGCATTTTTCAAGTTGGCCGGAAACATAACTCAGACAATTTTCAACCGATTCACATGAAATGTTGAATATATCTTGAAAAATACATTGTCTATGGAAGTACGTAGGATTTTTTTTTATATTGCATAGTTCATTTGTTATAAACAATTATCTGACGATTTTTTAGGCAAAGTTTTCACTGTCCACTTTAGAAGTGCGCCATTTGGCCAGAAATCAATATATCGAAAAAAAAAAAATCCTACCTGTTGTCTCGAAATTTTGTTGTGTTAACAGTTGCTCAGACATGCTAAATAAGCAGATAGTTTAAGGCGTTACCCCCACTTGTAGCTCAAAAAAGGCCTTTTTCATGAATTTTTTTAAAGAAAACTACAAAACTTTTTTAATCGATCAATATACCATCTTAAAGAACACATCTTGAAGAACTTTCAGTAATTTTTTTATTGAAAAATATTACATTGTTTAGTGGCAAATGGCCGTCAATGAAATAATGTTTTTATATACACGGTTTGCGGTGACCAACATTGCGGCGAAGTGGATCATCTGAAAAAAAAATGCGGATGGATTTAGTCAAATATAAGTATAAACTAGTCTTTAATCGAAGGATTTTAAAAAATATTCATTTTTCACAAAATGGCGGACAGTCAAAGTTAATGGTTCGATTTTAACGAAAAAAAACGGCCGTTTTTTGGCTATAAAACGGCCATTTTTTTTCGAAAAAAAAAATCGAACGATTAAAGACGACATTTTTATGTATTAAATAAGCCTGCAAAATTTCAAGAAGATCGGTTCATTAGTGTTCGAGTAATCTTGGTCACCGACTTCAGAAATGCCATTTTGAGAAAAGCGCGCCAGACGGCAGACTAGCCGGTCGTTTACACAACGGATTCTTCTCTTTCAACGCTCATATCTCAGTCAATTTTGTTCGGATCGACTTGAAATTTTCAGGACATATTCTCAGATACTTATACTTCAAAAAAATGCAATAAAAAAATCGATTTTTTCAAAATCGCAAGTGGGGGCACCCCTTAAAAGTATCTTTAGTTACTGCCCAACTATACTGTTTTGTTATGCCAATCAAAAATCAAGTTGAACGTATTTAAAGATACAATTTTGTTAAACCAACTGAATTTTGGATGGATCAACGAATTTTTTTTTTCAGTGTAGCAGTTATTATATATAATCGAAAAAAATTCATTGGCTCATTATAATTAAAAAATTGCAGGAGCTGCTTGTTCGGCCGTGGACCCTGGAAAAACGGAGACGTCGTCGCAAAAACGCTGCACAGCCGCCATTTTGAAATTAATCGTTTCAAAAAAATTATTGTATACAGTCACTGATATGTATGATAAACACCCTTTTTTGTAATCTCGATTTATTTTGTAGTTTTCTGGAAAAAAATCTCCAAAAAGCCTATTTTTTCGGCCTCTAGAGTGCCCTAACCCTTTAAGGGGTAATAATTTTTGTGAAGCGATTAATTTCAAAATGGCGGCTGTGCAGCGTTTTTGCGATGACGTCTCCGTTTTTCCAGGGCCCACGGCCGGAAAAACAGCTCCTGTAATTTTTTAATTATAACGAGCCAATGAATTTTTCTCGATTATATATAACAACTGCTATAGAAGTACGTAGGATTTGTTCGATATATTGATTTTTGGCCAAATGGCGCACTTCTAAAGTGGAAGGTTAAAAATTTGCCTAAAAAAATCGTCAGATAACTGTTAATAACAAATGCAACACAAAAATATAAATGCAATGTAAAAAATATACAATATAAAATAAAATAAAATATATATGCAATATAAAAAATATAATGCAATGCAATATAAAAAAAATCCTACGTTCTTCCATAGCCAATGTATTTTTCAAGATATATTCAACACTTCAAGTGAATCGGTTGAAAATTGTCTGACAAGGAACATCCCTCAGGTGACACCCTTCGATTTTGTTGAAATTTGGATATGTTATAAAGCGCCGAAAAGTAAGCGATACGTATTTTTTTTATCGGCGGAAAAACGGTTTTAAGGGGTGAAACGAAGCCTCGAAAATAGGGGTGTTTTTCGTTTTTCGTCGATAACGTTATCGTTCTCATCTCCAATGTATAGTGCACAAAATAATAAATATTGTTGCAATTCGACATTTTTTAATATCTCGTACCGTTAAAACGTTATCGACGAAAAACGAAAAACATCCCCAATTTTGGAGGGTGCATTTCAGCCCTTAAAACCGTTTTCCCGCCAATAAAAAAAAATACGTATCGCTTACGTTTCGGTGCTTTATAACATATCCAAATTTCAACAAAATCGAAGGGTGTCACCTGAGGGATGTTCCTTGTGAGTTATGTTTCCGGCCAACTTAAAAAATGCAGTTTTGAGATAAGCGCTGCACCGCCAATTTGAAATGAATCGCTTAAAAAAATCATTGTATACAGTCACTGATATGTATGATAAACACCCTTTTTTGTAATCTCGATTTATTTTATAGTTTTTCTGAAAAAAAAATCCCCAAAAAGCCTATTTTTTCGGTTTCTAGAGTGGCCTAAGACCTTAAAGTTTGTTTGGGTTACATGAATACATTGAACTTTTTTTTCCATATCGAAAGTGTATTTATTAAGTGTAACAACTTTTATATCAATATCTAATATAAACCTATCAAAAAAATTAATGAAAATAGCCTTTTTAGCGTCTAAAGTGAGAAGGCCCCTTAATGTGGCTGGAAAAATGGATGCCGCCGTTTTTTGGGCCTGATGTCTCACCTTCCACTGGTCTGGAACAAGAAATTAACTAATTGTTATAATCAGTAAGCATGTCGCTATTAAACTTACTAGAATGAAAGTGAAAAAAAAAATGCTTTTCACTCATTTGTGTTGAAATTTGTCACAGCGAATGTAGCGAACATTGATCGTCACAGAAAATAAAAAAACAAAAAATAAAAATGTTGTAATCTGTAAGCATGTCGCCATTACGCTTACTAGAATGAAAGTGAAAAAAAAGCTATTTTCACACATTTGTGTTGAAAATTGTCACAGCGAACCTAGCGAACATTGCTCGTCACATAAAATAAAAAAACAAAAAATAAAAATGTTATCAGGTTGATAAAAAAGTTTTGTCGCAAAAATTTTAAAAATGTCTTTTTACGTATTGACGTAATATGACATCGAGCTATGTCGAGAATATTCTAGAATGTTTTCTACTCTTCCGCGTGACAGGGTATAAAAGGGCGAGCGCGCGTTCTAGTGGACAGAAATGGCTTCGATCTCGCAGGAGCAACTTCGAGCGATCATTTTTTACGAGTGGCGGCGCGGCACGAACGCAAGCACAACTGCTAAAAATATACAGGATGCATTCAGCGAGAACGTAGTTTCTCATCGAACAGTCCAGCGTTGGTTCAATCGTTTTAAATCTGGTGACACGAGCCTTGAAGATAAGGAACGTTCCGGACTACCGTCGACCATCGATGATGAAGCATTACTCCGCTGCATCGAAGAAAAACCGGAAGCAAGTACGCACGAGCTAGCAAGAGAACTTGGCTGCACCCAACCGTCAATAGTCAATCACTTACACAACTTGGGATACAGGAAGGTTCTAGCTCAATGGATACCACACCGTCTCACCGACGACAATAAGAACTGTCGCGTGACCATCTGCCAGTCTCTCCTGCTTCGCCACCATCGCAAGGAGTTTTTAGAAGATCTTGTGACGGGAGATGAAAGCTGGGTCTTGTATGATAACAGAACGCGTTTAGCCAACTGGCTTCCTATCGGAGAAAAACCGCCACACCAACCGAAATCTGATCGTCACTCACAAAAGGTTTTGTTGTGCTGTTTCTGGGACGCAAAGGGAATGCTGTTTCACAATTTTCTCCCTGTAGGTAAGAGGATCTCCTCTACACGATACATCGAAAATCTCCAGGAATTGGCAAAAGCTACAAGAAAAAAACGGCCAAGACGCGCGACTGTGCACCTTCTCCACGACAACGCGAGACCCCATGTCGCAAAGGAAACCCACAAAACAATCACTGAGCTTCACTGGAATACCGTTCCTCATCCACCATACTCTCCCGACATCGCGCCATCTGACTACCATTTGTTCAGACATTTGAAGGCATATTTGAGAAACAAAACTTTCGAAAACGTCGACGATCTCAGAAGGGATATTTCAAATTTCTTTGAGTTCCAGCCGCCGCAGTTTTGGGCAAAGGGAATAAATGAGTTGCCAACTAGATGGTCGAGTGTCATAGAAACCGATGGCGAATATATTGTTGATTAGAAATGTTTTGTATAAGATATATAAATAAATAAATTATATTGAAATTATTGCGACAAAACTTTTTTATTAACCTGATATAATCTGTAAGCATGTCGCTATTACGCTTACTAGAATGAAAGTGAAAAAAAAAAAAAACGTTTTTCACACATTTGTGTTGAAAATTGTCACAGCGAGTGTAGCGAACATTGATCGTCAAATTTCTCGTTTTTTCTGTTCCCTCTGGTATTAGGTGCCGGATGTCGGTGCTGAACTGACCGGTGGCTGTTACGGTTTCGCCGCGAATTACATGCACTGGCCGGAGGAACTCGTGGTGGGCGGTGCAAAGCACAACAAGACCGGCCACTTGACGCGTGCCGCGGCCCTTCAGACCGTCGTACAATTGATGGGCGAACGGGAACTCTACGACTTTTGGTCCCACACCTACAAGGTTCATCACATCGATTGGTCGCAGGAGAAAGCGTCTCAGGTGTTGGAAACCTGGCAGCGAGCTTTCAGCAACCAAGTGAAGAAACAGCTTAACGCAAGTGGTACAGCGCCGTACAATTCTTACGCTTTCAGCACGACCACCATGAACGACATACTCGGAAAGTACAGCGAGGTTTCCGTCATGAAGATCAGCATTGGCTGCGGACTCATGGTTAGTTCACGAAAACGAGGAAGTTTCATTGTACGGTAGTTGGCCCAGTAATCGTCACCTTAAGCAGCTCGTCTTGCAGATTAAGGGGTTTTCTCACTTTAGATGCCAAAAAAGGCTAGAATTAAGGCGTTGCCCCCACTTGTAGCGCAAAAAAGGCCTTTTTCATGATTTTTTTTAAAGAAAACTACAAAACTTTTTTAATCGATCAATATACCATCTTAAAGAACACATCTTGAAGAACTTTCAGTAATTTTTTTATTGAAAAATATTACATTGTTTAGTGGCAAATGGCCGTCAATGAAATAATGTTTTTATATACACGGTTTGCGGTGACCAACATTGCGGCGAAGTGGATCATCTGAAAAAAAATGCGGATGGATTTAGTCAAATATAAGTATAAACTAGTCTTTAATCGAAGGATTTAAAAAAATATTCATTTTTCACAAAATGGCGGACAGTCAAAGTTAATGGTTCGATTTTAACGAAAAAAAAACGGCCGTTTTTTGGCTATAAAACGGCCATTTTTTTTTTTCGAAAAAAAAAATCGAACGATTAAAGACTACATTTTTATGTATTAAATAAGCCTGCAAAATTTCGAGAAGATCGGTTCATTATTTTTCGAGTAATCTTGGTCACCGACTTCAGAAATGCCATTTTGAGAAAAACGCGTTTAAAGATTCAATTTCAGTTTACACGAAGAAAATATTTTTTTTGGATACTTACATAGAGTCATCTATTCCGGGCCCATACGGAAGTATGGGCCCGGATACTTATACTTCAAAAAAATGCAATAAAAAAAATCGATTTTTTCAAAATCGCAAGTGGGGGTAACCCCTTAACCACATATCCTTTACAACTATAACTATAGCGCATATCAACGAATATGTGAATATGTTCTTTTTTTCACATATTCGTTAATATATTTTGGAAAATGAAAAAAAAAGGAAGTATGGGCCCGGATACTTATACTTCAAAAAAATGCAATAAACAAAATCGATTTTTTCAAAATCGCAAGTGGGGGTAACCCCTTAATAGTTTGCGAGCAATCCTGCACGCCAACTTCGAAAATGCAGTTTAAAAAAAAATCGTTTGAAGTTTACATATAGGTTTGAATTAAATTGCATTAGGTATTTGTGGTAACTAGTTACTTAAGTAAATTTTTGCGAAACTTTTACTTACTTTGGGGGGTTTGAAGAATAGTAAATTTAAGAAAAACTCAAATTACGGATATTTTGGTTTTTTTCAATTGAAAATCAGACAATTATAGCTAGAGTTATAATTCCGGCCGCTGGAGAAAAGTCGTTTCGAGAAAAACGCCATCGAAAGTTTAATATTTTCAATATTTCATATTCCAACTTGAAACTTTTTGCACATATTCGTGAATATATTTTGGAAAATGAAAAAAAAGGAAGTATGGGCCCGGATACTTATACTTCAAAAAAATGCAATAACAAAAAATCGATTTTTTCAAAATCGCAAGTGGGGGTAACCCCTTAATAGTTTGCGAGTAATCCTGCACGCCAACTTCGAAAATGCAGTTTAAAAAAAAATCGTTTGAAGTTTACATATAGGTTTGAATTAAATTGCATTAGGTATTTGTGGTAACTAGTTACTTAAGTAAATTTTACCCTTAACCACACCCTTAACCATACCCTTAACCCCTTAACCACATATCCTTTACAACTATAACTATAGCGCATATCAAGCATTTTTATTTTGATATTTACTATTTTTTGTTGCCAAAAAAGGTGAAAAAATACGTGGTTTTTTTATGTCCGCCATTTTGTTATTTTTTACTACATAAAAAATCGTAGATATGCGCTATAGCCCTTAACATACTGAATCTAAGACCGTTTGATTTTTTTCGTTTCGGATGATCCATCGCCGAGATTTCATCAACGGCGCAGACCTACAATTTTTTTAGGTCATTTTTTTAACTAGCATTTTCGTCGATAAACAGTGACTTAAATGAATGAAATTTTTTAAAAACGTATTTCGAAAGTGGATTTATTAAGTGTAACAACTTTTATATCAACATCTATAATATAAACCTACCAAAAAATGCATGAAAATAGCCTTTTCAGCGTCTAAAGTGAGAAGACCCCTTAACTTTGAACTTCGAAACAAAAAAAAAGTTGTTTACACTTCGGCGAAATGACACACACGGAATTTGTGTGCACAAGTTTCCTTATAGTACTTTGTAGATGCGTTACCCTTCTAAACTCCGCGCACGCAATTCTGGTAACGCCATCTGTTGTGAAACAGCGAGAACTAATTCAACTTCCCAATACCAATTCACCGTGTAAACGACCACTGGGCCTTAGGGGGCGTACACAAATTACGTAACGCAACATTTCCCAATCTTCACTCCCCCCCTCCCCCATTCCGTTACGTAACGGGTGCTTTGTCGTCAATAATTGCGATTTTTTTCATAGACATAACTAATTATGATAGGATCGGGTTTACACTCATTTTATGAAGTATATATTCATCTAGTTTTATACCAATTTTTATGACAAAATCTTGAAAATTAACCGAGATATATGCCTTGATTTGACGACGAAAGAAAAAATTTCTCTTCATTGTCCCATCGATATCTTTACGAAAGGTTATCTGTAAATTGAAAGTCAACAATTTATCGATATCTATACAACTGTAGCTATCGTTATGCGTAGCCGTTTTTTTATTTTGTTTTTTTTTTTTACAAAATGCCGACAGTTCGAACATTTTTTTCTATTTTCAAGGCCCTTTTTCTGTATTCGAGCAGTCTTTAAAAATAGTAATTATGTTAAAAACTCGGATACGTACAGCCTTAGTCACTGCGATTACAACAATGTTTTTAAAAAAATTGAAAATCGGTGGTTTTGAGAAAAGCGCGTTTGAAAATTTGGGAATGAATAAATCGTGAAATTTGTCAACTTGCATGGAATCATCGATACCAGGCCCATAGTGTAGGTCTTCTACGGTCGACGCAATGTTCATAGCTTCTAAATTCTCGCCCACGACCGTCTAGGTGTATATCGCTTCTTAAGGCGTTACCCCCACTTGTAGCGCAAAAAAAAGGCCTTTTTCATGAATTTTTTTAAAGAAAACTACAAAACTTTTTTAATCGATCAATATACCATCTTAAAGAACACATCTTGAAGAACTTTCAGTAATTTTTTTATTGAAAAATGTTACATTGTTCAGTGGCAAATGGTCGTCAATGAAATAATGTTTTTATATACACGGTTTGCGGTGACCAACATTGCGGCGAAGTGGATCATCTGAAAAAAAATGCGGATGGATTTAGTCAAATATAAGTATAAACTAGTCTTTAATCGAAGGATTTTAAAAAATATTCATTTTTCACAAAATGGCGGACAGTCAAAGTTAATGGTTCGATTTTAACGAAAAAAAATGGCCGTTTTTTGGCTATAAAACGGGCATTTTTTTTTTCGAAAAAAAAAATCGAACGATCAAAGACTACATTTTTATGTATTAAATAAGCCTGCAAAATTTCGAGAAGATCGGTTCATTATTTTTCGAGTAATCTTGGTCACCGACTTCAGAAATGCCATTTTGAGAAAAACGCGTTTAAAGTTTCAATTTCAGTTTACACGAAGAAAATATTTTTTTTTGGAAACTTACATAGAGTCATCTATTCCGGGCCCATACTTCTGTATGGGCCCGGATACTTATACTTCAAAAAAATGCAATAAACAAAATCGATTTTTTCAAAATCGCAAGTGGGGGTAACCCCTTAATAGTTTGCGAGTAATCCTGCACGCCAACTTCGAAAATGCAGTTTAAAAAAAAATCGTTTAAAGTTTACATACAGGTTTGAATTAAATTGCATTAGGTACTTGTGGTAACTAGTTACTTAAGTAAATTTTTGCGAAACTTTTACTTACTTTGGGGGGTTTGAAGAATAGTAAATTTAAGAAAAACTCAAATTACGGATATTTTGGTTTTTTTCAATTGAAAATCAGACAATTATAGCTAGAGTTATAATTCCGACGGCTGGAGAAAAGTCGTTTCGAGAAAAACGCCATCGAAAGTTTAACATTTTCAATATTTCATATTCCAACTTGAAACTTTTTTCACATATTCGTGAATATATTTTGGAAAATGAAAAAAAAAAGGAAGTATGGGCCCGGATACTAATACTTAAAAAAAATGCAATAACAAAAAATCGATTTTTTCAAAATCGCAAGTGGGGCTAACCCCTTAATAGTTTGCGAGTAATCCTGCACGCCAACTTCGAAAATGGAGTTTAAAAAAAAAATCGTTTGAAGTTTACATACAGGTTTGAATTAAATTGCATTAGGTACTTGTGGTAACTAGTTACTTAAGTAAATTTTTGCGAAACTTTTACTTACTTTGGGGGGTTTGAAGAATAGTAAATTTAAGAAAAACTCAAATTACGGATATTTTGGTTTTTTTCAATTGAAAATCAGACAATTATAGCTAGAGTTATAATTCCGGCCGCTGGAGAAAAGTCGTTTCGAGAAAAACGCCATCGAAAGTTTAATATTTTCAATATTTCATATTCCAACTTGAAACTTTTTGCACATATTCGTGAATATATTTTGGAAAATGAAAAAAAAAGGAAGTATGGGCCCGGATACTTATACTTCAAAAAAATGCAATAACAAAAAATCGATTTTTTCAAAATCGCAAGTGGGGGTAACCCCTTAATAGTTTGCGAGTAATCCTGCACGCCAACTTCGAAAATGCAGTTTAAAAAAAAATCGTTTGAAGTTTACATATAGGTTTGAATTAAATTGCATTAGGTATTTGTGGTAACTAGTTACTTAAGTAAATTTTACCCTTAACCACACCCTTAACCATACCCTTAACCCCTTAACCACATATCCTTTACAACTATAACTATAGCGCATATCAAGCATTTTTATTTTGATATTTACTATTTTTTGTTGCCAAAAAAGGTGAAAAAATACGTGGTTTTTTTATGTCCGCCATTTTGTTATTTTTTACTACATAAAAAATCGTAGATATGCGCTATAGCCCTTAACATACTGAATCTAAGACCGTTTGATTTTTTTCGTTTCGGATGATCCATCGCCGAGATTTCATCAACGGCGCAGACCTACAATTTTTTTAGGTCATTTAATATTTTCAATATTTCATATTCCAACTTGAAACTTTTTGCACATATTCGTGAATATATTTTGGAAAATGAAAAAAAAGGAAGTATGGGCCCGGATACTTATACTTCAAAAAAATGCAATAACAAAAAATCGATTTTTTCAAAATCGCAAGTGGGGGTAACCCCTTAATAGTTTGCGAGTAATCCTGCACGCCAACTTCGAAAATGCAGTTTAAAAAAAAATCGTTTGAAGTTTACATACAGGTTTGAATTAAATTGCACTAGGTACTTGTGGTAACTAGTTACTTAAGTAAATTTTTGCGAAACTTTTACTTACCTTGGGGGGTTTGAAGAATAGTAAATTTAAGAAAAACTCAAATTACGGATATTTTGGTTTTTTTCAATTGAAAATCAGACAATTATAGCTAGAGTTATAATTCCGGCCGCTGGAGAAAAGTCGTTTCGAGAAAAACGCCATCGAAAGTTTAATATTTTCAATATTTCATATTCCAACTTGAAACTTTTTTCACATATTCGTGAATATATTTTGGAAAATGAAAAAAAAAAGGAAGTATGGGCCCGGATACTTATACTTCAAAAAAATGCAATAACAAAAAATCGATTTTTTCAAAATCGCAAGTGGGGGTAACCCCTTAATAGTTTGCGAGTAATCCTGCACGCCAACTTCGAAAATGCAGTTAAAAAAAAATCGTTTGAAGTTTACATACAGGTTTGAATTAAATTGCACTAGGTACTTGTGGTAACTAGTTACTTAAGTAAATTTTTGCGAAACTTTTACTTACTTTGGGGGGTTTGAAGAATAGTAAATTTAAGAAAAACTCAAATTACGGATATTTTGGTTTTTTTTCAATTGAAAATCAGACAATTATAGCTAGAGTTATAATTCCGGCCGCTGGAGAAAAGTCGTTTCGAGAAAAACGCCATCGAAAGTTTAATATTTTCAATATTTCATATTCCAACTTGAAACTTTTTTCACATATTCGTTAATATATTTTGGAAAATGAAAAAAAAGGAAGTATGGGCCCGGATACTTATACTTCAAAAAAATGCAACAACAAAAAATCGATTTTTTCAAAATCGCAAGTGGGGGTAACCCCTTAATAGTTTGCGAGTAATCCTGCACGCCAACTTCGAAAATGCAGTTTAAAAAAAAATCGTTTGAAGTTTACATACAGGTTTGAATTAAATTGCACTAGGTACTTGTGGTAACTAGTTACTTAAGTAAATTTTTGCGAAACTTTTACTTACCTTGGGGGGTTTGAAGAATAGTAAATTTAAGAAAAACTCAAATTACGGATATTTTGGTTTTTTTCAATTGAAAATCAGACAATTATAGCTAGAGTTATAATTCCGGCCGCTGGAGAAAAGTCGTTTCGAGAAAAACGCCATCGAAAGTTTAACATTTTCAATATTTCATATTCCAACTTGAAACTTTTTTCACATATTCGTGAATATATTTTGGAAAATGAAAAAAAAAAAAGGAAGTATGGGCCCGGATACTTATACTTCAAAAAAATGCAACAACAAAAAATCGATTTTTTCAAAATCGCAAGTGGGGGTAACCCCTTAATAGTTTGCGAGTAATCCTGCACGCCAACTTCGAAAATGCAGTTTAAAAAAAAATCGTTTGAAGTTTACATACAGGTTTGAATTAAATTGCACTAGGTACTTGTGGTAACTAGTTACTTAAGTAAATTTTTGCGAAACTTTTACTTACTTTGGGGGGTTTGAAGAATAGTAAATTTAAGAAAAACTCAAATTACGGATATTTTGGTTTTTTTCAATTGAAAATCAGACAATTATAGCTAGAGTTATAATTCCGGCCGCTGGAGAAAAGTCGTTTCGAGAAAAACGCCATCGAAAGTTTAATATTTTCAATATTTCATATTCCAACTTGAAACTTTTTTCACATATTCGTTAATATATTTTGGAAAATGAAAAAAAAAAGGAAGTATGGGCCCGGATACTAATACTTCAAAAAAATGCAATAACAAAAAATCGATTTTTTCAAAATCGCAAGTGGGGCTAACCCCTTAATAGTTTGCGAGTAATCGTGCACGCCAACTTCGAAAATGGAGTTTAAAAAAAAATCGTTTGAAGTTTACATACAGGTTTGAATTAAATTGCACTAGGTACTTGTGGTAACTAGTTACTTAAGTAAATTTTTGCGAAACTTTTACTTACCTTGGGGGGTTTGAAGAATAGTAAATTTAAGAAAAACTCAAATTACGGATATTTTGGTTTTTTTCAATTGAAAATCAGACAATTATAGCTAGAGTTATAATTCCGGCCGCTGGAGAAAAGTCGTTTCGAGAAAAACGCCATCGAAAGTTTAATATTTTCAATATTTCATATTCCAACTTGAAACTTTTTTCACATATTCGTTAATATATTTTGGAAAATGAAAAAAAAAAGGAAGTATGGGCCCGGATACTTATACTTCAAAAAAATGCAATAACAAAAAATCGATTTTTTCAAAATCGCAAGTGGGGCTAACCCCTTAATAGTTTGCGAGTAATCCTGCACGCCAACTTCGAAAATGCAGTTTAAAAAAAAATCGTTTGAAGTTTACATACAGGTTTGAATTAAATTGCACTAGGTACTTGTGGTAACTAGTTACTTAAGTAAATTTTTGCGAAACTTTTACTTACCTTGGGGGGTTTGAAGAATAGTAAATTTAAGAAAAACTCAAATTACGGATATTTTGGTTTTTTTCAATTGAAAATCAGACAATTATAGCTAGAGTTATAATTCCGGCCGCTGGAGAAAAGTCGTTTCGAGAAAAACGCCATCGAAAGTTTAACATTTTCAATATTTCATATTCCAACTTGAAACTTTTTTCACATATTCGTGAATATATTTTGGAAAATGAAAAAAAAAAGGAAGTATGGGCCCGGATACTTATACTTCAAAAAAATGCAATAACAAAAAATCGATTTTTTCAAAATCGCAAGTGGGGCTAACCCCTTAATAGTTTGCGAGTAATCCTGCACGCCAACTTCGAAAATGCAGTTAAAAAAAAAATCGTTTGAAGTTTACATACAGGTTTGAATTAAATTGCACTAGGTACTTGTGGTAACTAGTTACTTAAGTAAATTTTTGCGAAACTTTTACTTACTTTGGGGGGTTTGAAGAATAGTAAATTTAAGAAAAACTCAAATTACGGATATTTTGGTTTTTTTTCAATTGAAAATCAGACAATTATAGCTAGAGTTATAATTCCGGCCGCTGGAGAAAAGTCGTTTCGAGAAAAACGCCATCGAAAGTTTAATATTTTCAATATTTCATATTCCAACTTGAAACTTTTTTCACATATTCGTGAATATATTTTGGAAAATGAAAAAAAAAGGAAGTATGGGCCCGGATACTTATACTTCAAAAAAATGCAATAACAAAAAATCGATTTTTTCAAAATCGCAAGTGGGGGTAACCCCTTAATAGTTTGCGAGTAATCCTGCACGCCAACTTCGAAAATGCAGTTTAAAAAAAAATCGTTTGAAGTTTACATATAGGTTTGAATTAAATTGCACTAGGTATTTGTGGTAACTAGTTACTTAAGTAAATTTTTGCGAAACTTTTACTTACTTTGGGGGGTTTGAAGAATAGTAAATTTAAGAAAAACTCAAATTACGGATATTTTGGTTTTTTTTCAATTGAAAATCAGACAATTATAGCTAGAGTTATAATTCCGGCCGCTGGAGAAAAGTCGTTTCGAGAAAAACGCCATCGAAAGTTTAATATTTTCAATATTTCATATTCCAACTTGAAACTTTTTTCACATATTCGTGAATATATTTTGGAAAGTGAAAAAAAAAAGGAAGTATGGGCCCGGATACTAATACTTCAAAAAAATGCAATAACAAAAAATCGATTTTTTCAAAATCGCAAGTGGGGCTAACCCCTTAAAATCGTTCCGTAACGCAAACCTTTACCCCCCCCCCCCCCCAATTCCGTCACGTAATTTACGGCCCCTAATGTGCGTACAGCCTATAACCGCACCAATAGTCAACCACCCCTGAAATCGCTTCTGTTTCTCTCCCACAGCTCCTGTACGCCGGTGTCGCCCTCTTTCGTTGGAAGGATCCCGTGAGATCGCAATCCGGCGTCGGAATAGCGGGTGTGATGTTGGTCTGCGCAACGGTGGCGGCAGGCCTCGGTTTTTGCGCTCTCCTTGGGATCTCCTTCAACGCGGCTACCACCCAAATAGTGCCTTTCCTCGCCCTCGGCTTGGGAGTCCACGACATGTTTCTGCTGACCCACACGTACGCGGAGTTGTCGGTGCACGAGGTGCCAAGCGGCGAGCAAACGGGTGTCGTGCTCAAGCGCACCGGGCTCTCGGTGCTCCTCACAGGATTGTGCAACGTATCGGCCTTTTTCGCCGCCGCCATAATACCGATACCAGCATTGCGCGTATTCTCGTTGCAAGCCGGTATCCTCATCCTCTTCAACCTCGCCGCGATGCTTCTCGTTTTCCCGGCAATGGTGAGCCTCGATTTGCGACGTCGTAGATCCGGCAGATCGGACATACTGTGCTGCTGTCTGCCGGCGATCGCGAACGGCGCCACCAAGAACCTCCACTCGCGTCACCATTGCGGCAGGGCCAAACAAGCGGTCACCAGAGCCATACCACCCGACAGACGCGAGACCTGCACCCAGATACTCCAGTCGAGCGAGAATCATCGGAACGAGGCGTGGGTGGGCGGACGAGTGACGGAGAACGACGAGAAGAGTTTCACGGAAGAGGACACCTTGACGGGATGCACGCAAGACGAGTGTCTCAGTTTTTCCCTGACGCAATTGGCAGCCAAGCATTACGCGCCGTTCGTCACGAAGCCGACGACCAAGGTCTTCGGCATGATGCTACTGGCCGGCGTGCTCGCCGGGAGCGTCTGGCAGGCCATGAGGGTCCACGATGGCCTCGAGCTCACCGACCTCGTGCCGCAAAATTCCGACGAACACGCCTTTCTCGCGGCCCAGGCCAAGCACTTCGGCTTTTACAACATGTACGCCGTGACCGGACGCGACTTCGAGTACCCGAACAATCAGAAGCTCCTGTACGAGTATCACGATGCTTTCATGCGAGTGAAGAACGTCATCAAGAACGACGACGGTGGGCTGCCGAAATTTTGGCTGAGTCTCTTTCGCGACTGGCTGAGGGGCCTTCAGCTCGCGTTCGATCGCGAATACAAAGACGGCTGCGTCACCCAAGAACGATGGTACAAAAACGCCAGCGAGGAGGCCATTTTGGCTTACAAGCTTCTCGTGCAAACCGGACACGTTGATAATCCGATCGACAAAACTCTCATCACCCAAGTTCGCCTCGTTGATTCCGAAGGGATCATCAATCCGCGCGCCTTTTACAATTATCTCAGCGCTTGGGCGTCCAACGATGCTCTCGCTTACGGAGCCTCGCAGGCGAATCTTCGTCCTATACCGAGACAGTGGATCTTCACGAGCGATCACGAGCTCAAAATACCCAAGAGCATGCCACTCACGTACGCGCAAATGCCGTTTTATCTTCACAAACTCACGGATACCGGGGAGATAACCGAGCTGATCGGGAGCGTTAGGAAATTGTGCCGGAAATTCGAGGAACGGGGGCTGCCGAATTTTCCGTCGGGTATTCCGTTTTTGTTTTGGGAACAGTATATGGATCTGAGGAGCTGTCTGGTTATCGCGCTGTTGGCTGCACTCGGGGCGAGCGTCGCGGTCGTCGGTGTTCTGCTGCTCAATCTTTGGGCTGCTCTGCTCGTTGGTACTGCGCTGGCGGGAGTTGTTCTACAGTTGTTCGGGATAATGGGATTGTGCGGTATCAAACTGAGCGCTGTGCCGGCCGTTCTACTCGTTGTCAGTGTCGGTATATCCGTACACTTCACTGTTCACATTTGCTTGGTAAGACGTCAGTGAGATACGTTTTTGTACAGTTGAATAGGGGCGGAGGGGGATCAGCGGCTGAATTTTCTTTCAGAGGTCTGAGTTTCAGTTTATTTGAGATCATTCTGCAAACAAAATAATTTATCTGCAAAATTTAAATCCGTGGTTCCTCATCATTATCATTGATATGCACTTCATGTGTGTGTGTGTGTGTGTGTGCGTGCGTGCATTAGATTTTGAAAATCTAATGCCGGATTCATGATCAGCGACCCCGAAAACCCCTGAGTACAAAGTTTTAGAAAAATTAATAAGTATTTGGCATTTCACGTCCGCCATATTGGATCCGCCATTTTGAATTTTGAAAATCTGATGCCGGATTCGTAATCAGCGACCCCGAAAACCCCTGAGTCCAAAGTTTTAGAAGAATTAATAAGTATTTGGAATTCCACGTCCGCCATATTGGATCCGCCATTTTGAATTTTGAAAATCTAATGCCAGATTCGTAATCAGCGACCCCGAAAACCCCTCAGTACAAAGTTTTAGAAGAATTAATAAGTATTTGGAATTTCACATCCGCCATATTGGATCCGCCATTTTGAATTTTGAAAATCTAATGCCAGATTCGTAATCAGCGACCCCGAAAACCCCTCAGTACAAAGTTTTAGAAGAATTAATAAGTATTTGGAATTTCACGTCCGCCATATTGGATCCGCCATTTTGAATTTTGAAAATCTAATGCCAGATTCGTAATCAGCGACCCCGAAAACCCCTGAGTACAAAGTTTTAGAAGAATTAATAAGTATTTGGAATTGCACGTCCGCCATATTGGATCCGCCATTTTGAATTTTGAAAATCTAATGCCAGATTCGTAATCAGCGACCCCGAAAACCCCTGAGTACAAAGTTTTAGAAGAATTAATAAGTATTTGGAATTTCACGTCCGCCATATTGGATCCGTCATTTTTAATTTTGGAAATCTAATGCCAGATTCGTAATCAGCGACCCCGAAAACCCCTGAGTACAAAGTTTTAGAAGAATTAATAAGTATTTGGAATTGCACGTCCGCCATATTGGATCCGCCATTTTGAATTTTGAAAATCTGATGCCGGATTCGTAATCAGCGACCCCGAAAACCCCTGAGCACAAAGTTTTAGAAGAATTAATAAGTATTTGGAATTTCACGTCCGCCATATTGGATCCGCCATGTTTAATTTTGAAAATCTAATGCCAGATTCGTAATCAGCGACCCCGAAAACCCCTGAGTACAAAGTTTTAGAAGAATTAATAAGTACTTGGAATTTCACGTCCGCCATATTGGATCCGCCATTTTGAATTTTGAAAATCTAATGACAGATTCGTAATCAGCGACCCCGAAAACCCCTGAGTACAAAGTTTTAGAAGAATTAATAAGTATTTGGAATTGCACGTCCGCCATATTGGATCCGCCATTTTGAATTTGGAAAATCTAATGCCAGAGTCGTAATCAGCAACCCCGAAAACCCCTGAGTACAAAGTTTTAGAAGAATTAATAAGTATTTGGAATTTCACGTCCGCCATATTGGATCCGCCATTTGTAATTTTGAAAATCTAATGCCAGAGTCGTAATCAGCAACCCCGAAAACCCCTGAGTACAAAGTTTTAGAAGAATTAATAAGTATTTGGAATTTCACGTCCGCCATATTGGATCCGCCATTTTGAATTTTGAAAATCTAATGCCAGATTCGTAATCAGCGACCCCGAAAACCCCTGAGTACAAAGTTTTAGAAGAATTAATAAGTATTTGGAATTTCACGTCAGCCATATTGGATCTGCCATTTTGAATTTTGAAAATGTAATGTCGGATTCGTAATCAGTGACCCCGAAAACCCCCGAGTACCAATTTTCATCAAAATCGGTGCAGATGAAAAATGCATGACTGAAAGGGTTAAAGGGGAATATCAGTGTGAAAAAAAAATCGATTTTATTTTTTGCTTAAATAGATAGTTTTGGCAGTTGTCACTCTTTATCTGTTGATCTGAGAAAGATTTAATAAGTGTCATTCGTTTACTGACATATTAAGGGGACGGATATACCTAAAAAAGGATGAAAAAGTGCAAAATTGAAAATTTGGGAGTCTTTTTACTCCAAAGTTCGAATTTTCGACCATTTTTTTCGACATATTTGTCCCCAAAAAAATTATTTATTTACACGCTACCTTTCAAACTTTAGGTATATCCTTCCGAGAATATTACTGAGAGTAACCTCTCAAAATTTCATCAAAATCGGTCGATAACTTTTTGAGCTACAACACGAGCAGTTTTTGAAAAAGTAGTTTCGAGATAATCGCGTTTAAAGTTTCAACATGTGACTCGCTACTGAATATAATGTAATGGGTAATGAAATATTTTTTCATTACCCATTAAAAAAGTAACGAGTAATGCATTCCTTTTTCATTACAAACTTCGCAACCCTATTCATTACCAATGTTGTTTTTTTTTTCAGAGTTTCGTAACGAGTGTCGGTAGCCGAGATCGAAGGGTACGTCTAGCTCTGGAGCACATGTCCGCCCCGGTGATACACGGTGCCCTCACCACTCTACTCGCCGTTGTCATGCTCGCCTTCTCCGAGTTCGAATTTATCGTGCGCTACTTCTTCCTCGTTTTGCTTTGCCTGATCGGCATTGGTCTCGTCAACGGACTCTTCTTCTTTCCCATTTTGCTGTCGCTCGTTGGGCCATCGCCCGAGGTGATACCGAACGATCATCCCGACAGAATATCGACGCCTACCCCGCCCGCATCGCCGATCGTGAGACGATCGAAGCCGCCCGCACCACCGAGAAGATCCCACAAGATCGAGAACGCGAGACTACACGCCGAACCATCCTTAACCACCATCACCGAAGAACCGAACTCTTGGCACAGCACGCAAGAGTCGTGCATTATCGTACAACCGGAACTCAAAGTCGAGACAACGTCCACATGTGGCAACCAGGTGGGTACAAGCTTCTCGCGAGACAAGTCAACAGGGACGGCCGAAGATCGATCGATATTGTGGTATTGGAGTTTGCATCGTTGGACTGCAACGCAAATATACTTCGTATATTTCTTCTTCATCGGCTTTTGTTTGTTATTTATTATTTTTATCGGCTCGCTAACTCGGCTAACTCGGAGACAAGATTTTACACGTGATAAAGTTTCAAACGATCGTATCGTAGTGATCTTCTCGTCGTACGAAAAAATATCCTCTACAAAAAAGATGCGTTATTCTATGAACTATTTCGAAAAAAAAATTCAAAATTTTCCAAGTACTACAACATTAAAAAAAAAGAAAAATCTTTCAATTTTTGATTTTTCAACCCCAATGACTAGGTTGATCTTGCTGAAATTTACACTGAATTTTCTTTTATTAGTGTAAAACAACATGTGTAAGTTTCATTGTGGGCTTGCGTTCGGTTAATATCGCCGTATTAAATTTAATGGGAAATTATTTTTGTTGAATAACTCGGCGATTTACAATTTTTAAGTAAAAATGGTAATGACTAAACTTGTAGAAAATCGAGTGCTTTACAACTTTGGTCATTACAGTTTTTTCTCTACCATCGATATTTTTCGAATTAAACCCGAAAAAAACGGCTATTGCATTACCTCGTTTATTTTTAACTTTAGGGCATAAACAAACATGAACAAGTTTATAGAAACTGAAATTTTGGGCAATTTTTGTTCCTAGAATCAATATTTAAGGTCGTAGGCCAACGGCAAAAAAAATGAAAAGCGTGACAATATTATTTCGCGAACCGTCCGCTCTTTTCTTTTACCGTTGGTGTACGACCTTAATTATTGATTCTAGGAGAAAAAAAGTGGGAACAAAAATTGTCCAAAATATCGTTCTCTACAAGTTTGTTCATGTTCGTTTATGCCCTAAAGTTAAAAATAAACGAGATAATGAAATAGCCACTTTTTTCAGGTTTAATTCGAAAAATATCGATGGTAGAGAAAAAACTGTGAGGATCAAAGTTGTAAAGCACTCGATTTCCTACAAGTTCAGCAATTACCATTTTTACCTAAAAATTGTAAATCGCCGAGTTATTCAACAAAAACAATTTCCCATTACATTTAAGACGGCGATATTAATTGAACGCAAGCCCAGCCCAGAGTGAAACTTACACATGTTGTTCGACACTAACAAAAGAAAATTCAGTGTAAATTTCAGCTAGATCAACCTAGTCGTTAGGGTTGAAAAATTAAAAAATGAAAGATTTGTCTTTTTATTCAGTGTCGTCGTGCTTGGAAAATTTTGATTTTTTTTTTCAAAATAGTTCATAGAAAAACGCATCTTTTTTGTAGAGGACATTTTTTCGTACGACGAGAAGATCACTACGATACGATCGTTTGAAATTTTTTCACGTGTAAAATCTTGTTTCCGAGTTAGCCGAGTTAGCGAGCCGACAAAAAACTTAAAAAAATACCACGTACCAAAATACACGATACAAAAACATCACCAACTTGGAAAAAGATTGAAGCAAGTCAGGCTTTCAGGCCGTTCTAAAACACTTGGTATACCGCATATACACCAAACGATTCGAGACGTCAAATCGTAAAATTGCAAATATTACGACAATTTACAATTTCGAATTCATTAAAGAGAAGGAGCAAAAAGTCGATCTTTGAATTTGCGTTGCATAGCAACGATGCGATATTCAGTACCATCCAACATTTCACAAGACGCATGTTCTAATTGATTGATTTTTACGTTTGAGTAACTACATTACCAGCTTCCCGATACTGTGCCGTCCTAGTTTCATCATATCCTTGTACGATTAGCAACATGAATATCTTTGTAATTGCGATATTCCATTCGATATACTTCGTCAACGTTCGAGCCACTTGAGGTAGAACGAGCGCGCGCTCTTGATTTCCATAGATTTTGTTCAAATTTTAACCAGACATTGTTCACATCATTATGCATGTTTTGGTGAAATTTCAGAACAGTCGACTATTTAGATTGGGAGATAATGGGTTTTTCAATTGCAACTTTTAACACTGCAGAGTCCGCATTGAAATTTAGACAGAATAATATTTCGTTAAAAATATTTGTCCCTTATAATAAGAAGACATATGGCAACACCGCATTGTTCCACGTATCCAATGGTCGTGTTCGTTGAGTCTCATCATTTTGATACGAACAAGTGCGCATGCGCATAATGATGCGCAACGCGCAACTGCGCAATGAAACGAGCGCATCGTCAATTGCGCATCATTCTGCGCATGCGCAATCAAAATGATGAGACCCAACGAACACGACCAATGACGTAAGATTACGCGGCGCATTTAAAATAATACTGCAACACAAATTTTTATTCGGAAGTAATTTTTTATCGAAACAAAGTTTTTCATTAGTTATGAATTAACCAACACTTTTATTTGTTGATGAAGATAACATTAACAATATAAAATATTAATATTTATAACGCAAATATTTTTTTATGATAAAAGTTTTTAGCTTTAGGAACACGATAATTTTTTTTTCTTGAAATATTGAGCAATATTGTTCTGCGCTGTTGCCATATGTCTTCTCATTATAGGGGACAAATATTTTTTACGAATATTTATTCTGTCTTTACTGAACGTTTTTAGCAAAACTGAATAGCAAAGGCAATCCGAACTTTTTTCACTCTTTCCCTAACTAGTTTGCTATCTAAACATAATTTTGTTTCAAAATTTATAAATTTATAAACAATGTTTGGTTAAAATTTGAACGAAATCTATAGAAACCAAGAGCGCGCGCTGGTTCTACCTTAAGGTGGAAAAAAACCAGATTAGGTGACTGAAAAAATCGATTTTTTTTAATTGCGTAAATTGTTGGTAAAACTAATCGCTGATTGACCGGTAAGCAGTACACATCAGTCATTCCTGCCTTGAATTTTTTGTTTTCGGTCATTCTTTTTCAAATGCGTTTTTCTCGAAACGCCTTTTTTTCAATTTGTGTACATTCTAGCTGAAAAAGTTTCTAACCTACAATTTTATAAAGTGTTAGGTACTTTCTTTATATAATTACGCTCTATATGAACTTCAATTTGGGGTAATATCTTCGTTTGAAGTATATTTTTTATAGCCAAAAAGATTATAAAATAATGGCAGAAATTATACTCTTTTGTTTAAACACCTCTAAAAAATGCAATTTTCAATTATTTTGGTCAGAGTTAGGTTCATATAGAGGCAAAACATGTTAGCAAAGTAATCTTCAAACCGTATTGATTCCCGATAAAAACTGTGGCCTCCAGAGTGTACACAAACGGTAGTCTGGGAAATGCTTTGAAAAAATTAAAATATTTGTTTGAAAATATGTATAAAATATTCGCAAAGTTTGAATAAATTCTATTCATTCATTCCTTGTAAAAAAAATCATGAAAATCACTAAAAAAACGTACTTCTAAGCTAGTTTTCCGCCCTAAGGCGGGGTATACATTCAGACGGAAAATAATTAAGCAACATTGAGGGATTTTTTAAACTGGGAAATTATTCTACATTTATCAAACTGTAGGTATACTTTAATAGTATATTTAAGTATACGAAATATGAATTTTTTTGTTGTGCAAATCAAATAAATAAAAAATATAATTTATTTGATTTGCACAACAAAAAAATTCAGTTAGAATATGTGTAATTTCTATTTGACAGTAATAAAAATGAAGAATATCCAGATTTACGAGAATGGCACACATTTGCAAAAAAAATCAACATTTCACGGAAAATTTCCGTAAAATTTCGATAAAAAAGTCGTTTTTCCCCCATTTTTCAAAAACAATTCTCGTCAAGTAGAAGGTACCAATATTATCAATATTTCTACCAAGTTTCAGCTGAATCGGCTTAACGGGTTACCCCAACTTGTGGCGCAAAAAAAAGACCTTTTTCATGAATTTTTGTAAAGAAAACTACAAAACTTTTTTAATCGATCAATATACCATCTTAAAGAACACATCTTGAAGAACTTTCAGTAATTTTTTTATTGAAAAATATTACATTGTTTAGTGGCAAATGGCCGTCAATGAAATAATGTTTTTATATACACGGTTTGCGGTGACCAACATTGCGGCGAAGTGGATCATCTGAAAAAAAAAATGCGGATGGATTTAGTCAAATATAAGTATAAACTAGTCTTTAATCGAAGGATTTTAAAAAATATTCATTTTTCACAAAATGGCGGCCAGTCAAAGTTAATGGTTCGATTTTAACGAAAAAAAAACGGCCGTTTTTTGGCTATAAAACGGCCATTTTTTTTCGAAAAAAAATCGAACGATCAAAGACTACATTTTTATGTATTAAATAAGCCTGCAAAATTTCAAGAAGATCGGTTCATTAGTGTTCGAGTAATCTTGGTCACCGACTTCAGAAATGCCATTTTGAGAAAAACGCGTTTAAAGTTTCAATTTCAGTTTACACGAAGAAAATATTTTTTTTTGTAAACTCACATAGAGTCATCTATTCCGGGCCCATACAGAAGTATGGGCCCGGATACTTATACTTCAAAAAAAATGCAATAAAAAAAATCGATTTTTTCAAAATCCCAAGTGGGGTTAACCCCTTAATAGTTTGCGAGTAATCCTGCACGCCAATTTCGAAAATGCAGGTTTGAAAAAAAATCGTTTGACGTTTACATACAGGTTTGAATTAAATTGCACTAGGCACTTGTGGTAACTAGTTTCTTAAGAAAATTTTTGCAAAACTTTTACTTACTTTGGGGGGCTTGAAGAATAGTAAATTTAAGAAAAACTCCAATTACGGATATTTTGGTTTTTTTTCAATTGAAAATCGGACAATTATAGCTAGAGTTATAATTCCGGCCGCTGGAGAAAAGTCGTTTCGAGAAAAACGCCATCGAAAGTTTAATATTTTCAATATTTCATATTCCAACTTGAAACTTTTTTCACATATTCGTTAATATATTTTGGAAAATGAAAAAAAAGGAAGTATGGGCCCGAATACTTATACTTCAAAAAAATGCAATAACAAAAAATCGATTTTTTCAAAATCGCAAGTGGGGCTAACCCCTTAAAATCGTTACGTAACGCAAACCTTTACTTTTAAAAAAGTTTCAAGTTGGAATATGAAATATTGAAAATATTTCATATTCCAACTTGAAACTTTTTTCACATATTCGTGAATATATTTTGGAAAACGAAAAAAAATCGATTTTCGACCCATCACAGTAGTGTCCCGCCTTAAGGGGCTATACCAGGTGAACGCTGAAAATTTGGATGATTTTCGGGAATTTTTTGGAAGAAAAGTGCTCAATAAAATGTTTCGGAAAATTAAGAATATATTTCCCTGTATTTGATGTTTGCAAGTATCGATTTTTGCAAGATAAAATGACAATTATATTTTTGAAAGTATAAATTGTCGAGAAAGGCAAAAAAAATCGATTTTTTCAAAGTGCCACACTGGCATAGCCCCTTAATAATCGCAATAATAGAATAACGAGTGCGTTTATAGTGCTTGCGCGATATTGAACGCCAAAGATCTATGGCAGCATGTCTAACGAGTGTGTTGTTTTTTTTGTTGTTTTTTCTTCCTACTAACAGAACTGCGGCGGATCGGACTCGAGCGGGTCTAGTCGAACATCGCCGGTGCCCTCTACATCCCACATCACAACTAAGGTCACTGCAACCGCTAATATAAAAGTCGAGGTCCATACTCCGTTAACCAGTAAGTATTTATCACTTTATCAATCGTCATTGCCGATTTGTGTCGAAAACAAACACCAATAACAATGTATTCGGTTTACGCGATGGTGGGAGAAAAAAACAACACACCCCACTAGGGTATCAATATCGGAATCTCGTTTTGTTCTGTCAACTGCTTCAACAATAAAAAAAATTATACGTTTGTAAAGACTAATGTTTATAAATGTCCTTTACAAATCTTGATAACTAAACTTTACTAAAAAAATGACTGTGATTTTCCAATTGCTGTAATGTAGCGAGCTGTAATTTGTTTTGTTAATTATTCTAATCAATTAAACATTTGATTTAAAATGCCTTTTTTTTCTATGAAATTCGACTTTTTTATTAAAATTTCCTAATTCCTATATCAATATCAGAATTTCGATATAGGGGACTAATATCGCTATAGGGTATTTGACTGTATTAAAAATGTGGTTCATTCTCTTGTCATCCTAAATGAATATAGCGTTAACGGAGACTTTGTCCTTGGAGTGCCATATTTCAGGTGTTTACATTTTATTTTTTTTAAAGGAAACGAGTAAAGCTTTTTGAGTGCGGTTTTTTTCTTGCTTTTATTCATGATATACAGAACGTTAAAAATTTTTTTTTTGAAAAAAGAACCAAAATGGCGGTCGTTGCAGCTCCGCGAAAACAGGTCCTCAAATCGCGGGAGGTAAACGGCTGACATCACTGCCCCCTCTTTGTTGATCTGAAACACAAATTCAAAGCATATTATCAATCTATGACCCTTTGGTCATGGAATGACGGATGGGTTTTTCGTTTAGTACAAATTTCGGAAAATGGCGGCAATTTAAAAAAAAATCGAATTTTCGCGTTTTTTTTCGCATAAAAAGATAAATAATAAATGCAAAAATGTATCTATCGAAAAAACGATCCGTCATTCCGTGAAGACATATTTTCTGAGTATGCTCTCCAAATTTCAGGTCGATATGTTAATTACAGCGGTCAGGAGAATGTCAGCCATTTTTAAAAACGTGTTTTCGAGAAAAACGCGTTTAAAGTTTTCTAATGTGTTTACACAAATGTGTTTATAATTACCGCTAATCGGCAATGCCTGGTCCATAGAGGCATCCCTCCTCTTCTTCTAGCTGCTCATGTTGAGCTCAAATTGATTTTTTGAAAATTTCAAGGACAAAGTCTCCCTTAAAGTATTTTCTATCATTTTATCGAAAAATAATGCATTATTTCCGTTTATTTCAATGTTTAAATTAGATAAATGTGAACGTTTGGTCACGTGAATGAAAATGCTCTCCAGAATTGGTTGGATCTCTAGTGACGTCACGTGGCAGTAAACAGATTGTCATTACGAGTCCTGTGACGACTAACGAGCGATTTTCTAGTTTATTTCAGTGTATTTCCGTGCTTTTCTGTTCATTCATAGTTATTTGTAGCGATAGTTACTATATTATCAACTTTTAAGGTAATCCTATCGCCACGCTTCAATCCATTGGATTTTCATAATTTTTATTTGAGCTTCACTAAATATATTGATAATCGGCTCTGTAAAATTTCAGGGTCGGTTATCGACCTAATTACGGAGAAAAAAAAAATATTAAAATTGCGTACTTTTGTGAAGGAATTCCGAGGCGACATGCAAAAACCCAATTTCCGGTCGCTACAAAAGTGTATATAATAGTGGGAATCCGTCAGATTCTTTAAAATAATCAGATTTACATACTTAACACTTGTAGTAATCCAATGCTCTCAGAAAAATTACGCTTATTGACCTAATTTTTATGTAATATCAAGTTTAATTTGAACTTCCGGTATTGGATTTATTACCACTTGCTACGATAAAGAGACGTGACAGCAAGGCAACAGCTGACTGTAGTCCTAACCTCATCTCACTCATTCGAATTTCCACACATATTTCATTTTTTTTCTTAAAGAAAGACACCCGTTATTTTATTTTTTTAATTTTCCTCGAATTGTGAATACGAAAAACGGATTTTTGGTATTTTTTATATTATGGGATTCCTAAACACCGTGAGTAACAGCTATTTTTATTTAAAATTTTTTTTTTATTAATATTCGATTGAAGAGTGTGGAGCACTCCAAGCCTCCAATACATATGACATATATGTCATATGTATTTCAAAAACCTGGTAAACATACAGCGAGTGCTCCACACTCTTCAATCGAATATTAATAAAAAAAAAAAATTAATAAAAATAGTTGTTACTTCACGGTGTTTGGGAATCCCATAATATAAAAAGTACCAAAAATCCGTTTTTCGTATTCGCAATTCGGGGAAATTCTTGAAAATAAAATAACGAGTGTCTTTCCTTGAGGAAAAAAATATTTTTGCATATTTTGCCCTGAAACGGACGTTCGACTTGCTCAACAAAATCTAAATTAATTTTTTTTCCGGAAGGCTAGAAAAAGACGCACATTTTCGTTTTTTACGAATGTAAATACGTCAAATCCCGCCAAAGATACAGCCATTTGAATGGAAAAATATTAAAAAATGGTAATCAACGAGAAAAACACAAATATTTTTCAATAAAGTAACTCGATTTTTCAAAATTATTTGTGGATTTTTTTTTTGTTACTGGCTGAAATGACGAATGCCTCATATGTACTTTCTAACAGCTTGATATTCATACTAAATATATGTGTAATTAATTTCACGAGTGAATCACTTTTTCATACGAAAAAAAATTGTTAAATTCGCCCATGATTTTATACCCGTTACTGTGGCCTAAGGCCTTAAATAAGAATGGAGAGGAAGGTTTGTTGCATGGAGCCTAGATACCAGGAGGTTCAGCGGCAATGCAAAGGCGCTGAAAAAAGCGTCCCCGAAAATGTCCCGAAGTGATGGCGCTGGCGTGCAGCGGCACCTACATATATAGTAATATATTGGTCAACGATCGGATGACAAGTGATCGGATGAGTTTCTAACCTCACGACAGACCGATCGTGACATCAAACGTCGAAATATCCGCCGATTCATAATTTCCTCATGACGGTTCGGGAAAAAAACGCAAAAGCGAGAAAAGATCTCAAACTCAAACTCAGAATGGCGGCGATACAGCCCATCTAGAAAAACGTGTTTTTTTACATATAGCTTCACGGGAGAACGGTTTTCTCGTAAAATATAAGACCTGAAACAAAAACCAAAAAAATGATAATTTATATATTATTAGTTATGAGACTGCCTAGAAATTTGCTTTAAAATTTTGCAAAAATAGCGCACTTTGAAGGAAATAAATCGATTTTTTGCCAAAAAAAGCAGTAAATTGTTTATAAAAAGAAGTTTACATTTAATCAAAAAACGGCTACGTACTCCCATGAAGAATATAATTGTGAAGCTGCTATCAAAATTTCAAATCGATGCAGGCAAAGGTGGTCGAGTAATCCGTCTTCCGAGATCGAATAAAGTGGTTTCGAGAAAAACGCGTTTAAAGTTGTACGAGCAACTCAGCGCGCGTTCCAAGGCGCTGCGGCCAAATCGGTAATTGAACCTTTAAATAAAAAAAATTGCCACAGGACCAATTGCATATTGTTTTTATGACACCAAAGTATTTTTAGGAAAGAAAACGTCTTTCCAAAATCCTAGAGTGGTGTTATCCCTTGACACTAATGAGGGTTAGGTACATCATCTGTGATCTGTCTTAGATCGCACCCATGTTAAGCGTATATCTATATACATATAGGTGCCGGAGCACCCCAGCGCCATCATTTCTTGTTCCCGTTTTGGGGACGAGTTGAAAGGCCTCGCTGAACCTCCTGGTATCTAGGCTCCATGGTTTGTTGTCCGACAACGCAGCGGCCAAGAAGACTAGAGGTAAGGAGTACGAACGCAGTGTTGAAGAAACGTCCATGGAAATCCAGATGAGAAGGGTGGCGCTGCTCTCCACCGAACCGAATTGAAATTAGGAACGAACCAGTGCCGTACAATATGCAGAAAGCACCCTTTGCTACTTCATATGCAGCGATAATTTGATCAAATTAATTGTAAAAACAGTGCCGTACGATATGCAAAAAGCACCCTTTGCTTCTTCATATGGAACGGTAATTTGATCAAATTAATTGTGAAACCAGTTGGTGCAGGACATTTCTATATATTAGATAGATAGAAGTCTTATATAGATAATATAGATTGTTTTGGAGAATAATAACGAAATGCGGACATTTAGTCAATATGTTTCTTTTCATTGCAGAAGCAGTAAAAAACAAAATTTATTTATAGAACCAAGAAAATTCATGAGAATTTTGAATCCAGACAAAACTTTTACAAATGACCAGACATCATGATACGCTGTACAGATAAAGAATAATAATGAAATACAGAAATTAAGTCAATGTTTTTTTTTCGCTGAGGAAGCAGTAACAAACAAAATTCATTTATAGACCTAAGAAAATTCATAATAATTTTGAATCTAAACAAAACTTCTATAAATTATCACTCATTTTGATATGCTATACAGATAAAGAATAATAACGAAATACACAAATTAAGTCAATATGTTTTTTTTCCGTTGCAGAAGTAGTAACAAACAAAATTTATTTCTAGATACACGAAAATTCATGAGAATTGTGAATCCAGACAAAATTTTCACAAATGATCGCACATCATATTCATATATTATAATACGCTGTACAGATAAATAATAATAACGCAATACAGATATGAAGTCAATATATTTTTATTTTCGTTGCGGCAGCACTAACAAACAAAATTCATAAGAATTTTGAATCAAGACAAAACTTTTACAAATTATCACACATTATGATACGCTGTACAAAGAATAACAACTTAATACAAAAATTAAGTCAACATGTTTTTTTTTTCGTTGCGGAAGCAGTAACAAACAAAATTTATTTCTAGATACAAGAAAATTCATGAGAATCTTGAATCCAGATAAAGCTTTTACAAATAATCACATATCATATTCACATATTATATACGCTGTACAGATAAAGAATAATAACTAAATGTAGAAATGAAGTCAATATGGTTTTTTTGTTGTGGAAGCAGTAACTAACAAAATGCATTTATAGACACAAGAAAAATTGATAAGAATTTTCAATCTCGACTGAGGTTTTACAAATTCTCACACATATTCCCACCGATGATAGGCTGTACAGATAGAGAATAATAACGAAGTACAGAAATTAAGACAATATATGTTTTTTTCATTGCAGAACCAGTAACTTACAAAATGCATTTATAGACACAAGAAAATTTATACAAATTTTGAATCACATCATATTCACACTGATGATACGCTGTACAGATAGAGAATAATAACGAAATAAAGAAATTGAGACAATATTTTTTCTTCGTTGTGGATGCTGTAACAGAATTTATTTATAGACACAAGACATTCATAAGAATTTTTTAATCCAGATAAAAGTTTTACAAATGATCACACATCATATTCCCATATTATGATACTGTACGTTGCACAGATAAAAAATAATGACGAAATACCGAAATTCAGTCGATATGTTTTCTTATCGTTGCGGAAGCAGTAACAAACAGAATTTATTTATAAACATCAGACAATACACAACACTCCTTCGATAGTTTTCGCCGCAGATCACGATAAATATATTTTACACCGAGACACAATTATTTTTTATTAATCGCGAAATTCGTTAGTCCGCACGGTCCGTACACGCTTTATTCCAACATGGATGACAAGCGGGAATCATCGATGGGGGATGGCGTCGGTTGCGTTCTTGTCGCTCAGTTCATTTCGGTTCGGTGATGAGCAGCGACGCACGCGGTGAAACCACCAACCACTAATAACTGGATTTCCGTGGACGCTTTTGGATCGTGATCGCCGTAAGCGTTCGGACTCCTTAGCTCTAGTCTTCTTGGCAGCGGCGATATAGGTTAACCTTGTTTACTGGCATGTGACGTCACAGCCGTCACGTGACTACATATCTGACAACGTGGCCGTTTTGGCGGTCTGTTTGAATATTTAAATGTCATCTTCGATTTATATCCTAAATACTGACATTGACGAAGATAAAAAAATGTTGTGAGCATAGTATAAAGTGATTTCCGTAAAATAGATAAATATCCCGTTGAATTCCGATGTTGAAAAGCCACCCTTATTACATAACCCAACACCCGAGCACAAGAGTCTTATTTCGACGAACGAACTGTTGTAGGTGGAGTCGATCGTGGTGAGAAATGCAGACACTCGAGTTCCGGCAGTCGGCGGAGCACGCGCTGCAGTACGAACGTTAATACGAGCGAGTCTTCCGGCTCGAGCTCTGAGCCGGATAATGACTGCAACAACGGGAAACACTGACAGCCGCAAAGGCTCAAAGTACCGAGACGATCGACAGCTACTGCTCAAGTACCACGCGAAGCGAGATAACACACAGAAAGGCTGACTAGGTTTAATCTTTTCCATAAATTCTCCTCCCCGAATTACGGGGAGGGTAAATTCTCTCGTTCTTATCGTTCGTCGATGCATCTTGAGCTTCCGGTGGACCAACGGCAAAGCCTGTTATTTCGTAAATCCCTTCTTTGTTTGTCCTCATCTTGTAAATGTTTTCACTCGTTGCTCGCAACTCAACGCTGCGACACGAGATACTTTTGTTCGTTTTCTTTCCTTCTTTTCGTTTATCGGCGAGCGATATCGGAATTAAAATAAAAAAATCCTACAATCAAAGTACTTACGCGATAATAATAAAGATGAAGAGAACGAAAAGTTATTTTCCTTACACTTTCTTCTCTTCATTAGCGAACAATCTGCGATTGTCTCTAGAAGCCTCGGGAGAAGAAAGACGGAAACGCAAAAAAAAAAGAACTTGTAAATAGTAACATTATTATCATTATAACGCGGAGAGGTTGCAAAACTAGTTCAATTCGTTACCAAGTGCAGTATCGGCTTTGTAAACGTTGAGAAGCCTATAATGTGGTTCGTTAGTCATGTAAGCGTATCGAATAATTCGACATTGAAATATATATATATATATATATATATATATATATACATATATGTACTGCATGACACTCATTTTTTCTCCAAATACACGGCGAAACGGGCATCTCGCTTCACACGTGTTTTCATGGAACAATCATCGTAAAATGTCATTCGCGGTGTTTGATCGTTTGCTTGAGGCCGAAAAAATAGGCTTTTTGGGGATTTTTTTTTTTCAGAAAAACTACAAAATAAATCGAGATTACAAAAAACGGTGTTTATCATATATATCGGTGACTGTGTACGATAATTTTTTTGAAGCCATTTATTTCGAAATGGCGACTGTGCAGCGTTTATCTCAAAACTGCATTTTTTAAGTTGCCCGGAAACATAACTCGGACAATTTTCAACCGATTCTCTTGGAATATTGAATATATCTTGAAAAATACATTGTCCGTGGAAGTACGTAGGATTTTTTTTTATCTTTACGTACGTACGTACGATTTTTTAGGCAAATTTTTGGATAGTGAAAAATTTCGTCAGATAATTGTTAATAACAAATGAACTATGCAATAAAAAAAAATCCTACATACTTCCAAGATATATTCAACATTTCAAGTGAATCGGTTGAAAATTGTCTGAGTTATGTTTCCGGCCAACTTAAAAAATGCAGTTTTGGGATAAACGCTGTACAGCCGCCATTTTGAAGTTAATCGCTTAAAAAAATCAGAGTTGGGCGTAATTCTATTTATAGATACGAATACGAATTTATTCACATCCCGATTTTCATGTGAATGTAAATACAAATTTATTCATAGTTCACTTACTGTAAATACGAATACAAATAAATTCGTATTCACAAATATTCTGAACATACAAATAAATTCACAGAAAAAATTGTGAATGTTTACAAAAAATCCTGTGAATTAAAATAAAATTCACATACAAAATCGGTGAATGCAAAAGTATTCACAAAAATTGTAAATACAAAAAAATTCGCAAAATAAGTTGTGAATTTTTTCGTATTTAAGACAAATTGAAATCAAATCCACAATTATTAGATTAAAATTTACACCAAAAGTGAGTTCTTGCGTATTTTGAGAGAAAACGTTGCGTCGAGGCAAAGAAATTTTTGCAAAAAAAGTTGTGAGTTTCAAATATTACAGTATAAATATGAAAAAAATCACAAAACGCGTTGCGAATTTCCTCAAGTTGAAGAAAATTAAAATCGAATTCACGACAATTATATTAAAATTTACACCACAAGTGAGTTCTTACGTATTTTGAGAGAAAACATTGTGTTGAACTCAACACAATGTTTCTGCTCGACGCAATGTTTTCTTTCAAAATACGTAAGACCTCACTTTTGGTGTAAATTTTCATCTAATCATTGTGGATTTGATTTTAATTTGTCTTAAATACGAAAAAATTCACAACTTATTTCGTGAATTTTATTGTATTTACAATTGTTTGTGAATACACTTACATTCACAGATTTGGATGTGATTTTTTTTTATTCACAGGATTTTTTGTAAATATTCACATTTTTTGTGAATATTTACAATTTTTTCTATGAATTTATTTGTATGTTCGGAATATTTGTGAATTTTTCACAAATATTGTGAAGTATGAATAAATTTGCATTTATATTCGCATGAAAATCACGATGCGAATAAATTCGTATTTATATTCATAAAAGAATTACGCCCAAATCTGAAAAAAAATTGTACACAGTCACTGATGTATATGATGAACAACCTTTTTTGAAATCGCGATTTATTTTGTAGTTTTTCTGAGAAAAAAATCCCCAAAAAGCCTATTTTTTCGGCCTCCAGAGTGGCCCAACCCCTTAAACGAAAATTTGGTATTTCTTTACGTAAGTGACTTTTCCGAAAAATGAGCGTAAAATAATTTTTTTGCTATTTTCTCGTCTATTTTGGGTTATTAATGATTTAGTCGGGGGAAGGTGAAATTCACCCCCCCCCCACCCCCCCCCCCACGAAAAGTGATGGGGTTTTGAAGTTCGCGAAACCACGTTACAAAATAGGGCATTTTTTTAACATTTCGACGCCTATATTTCGTTCGTTTGGGTCTTTTCGGGTTTGAATGTTCAAAAACCCAAGCAAACCAATGATACGTCGTCGGAGAAAACGGACAATATTTTTCGGACAAGTCGCTCATCTAAAGAATTACCGAACATTTTAACCACCGGGCTGACACGCTATTCTATGAAATATCATATATTTCGCTGCTCGCGAAGAATTATATTCGAGAACAAATGATTTCAGTCCTCATTCGCGACTAGACTACGAAACACGAGCTCTATTATTTATTGTTAAGTCACGTAATAATGAGCAATTTGCGTATTGTTCGAGCGTAATGAATCTCATCTTTATTTATTATTTATTTTCTATTGTATCAACTCTTCTCCTTCCTCGATCCTCCTCGTTTTATGTTCCAAGTATTTAAACGCAAACAACTTTGTACAATGTCTGTTTTAACACTTGGGTGACTTGTAAAAAAAAACAAAACAAGGACTAAAAAAGAAAAAAAACTCGTACAATAAATACTCAACTATTTATGTCGCCGTAAAAATATCGATATTTTTATATGAGAAACAAAACAACAACGATACTTAATTTAATGGAATAAGTAACGTCGAGTGAAATTATAATTTTGAATGTAAAAAGCTGTAATATATTTATAAAAAGCGTATACAACTATACACTGAGAGTGGTACGAATAATTGCGAGGAAATTATTTCGGTACTGTATTGAAATAATGTACAATGAGGAAAGTATTTTTTATGCAAAGTCATTTTGTATACCTTATGGTAATAGTAGTTAGGACGCGTTATTTAAACAAAGATTTGTCCTATTGCACACACACACGTATATATATATATATATATATATATATATATATATATATATATATATATATATATATATATATATATATATATATATATATATATATATATATATATATATATATATATATATATATATACTTGTTAAGATCCCTTGACTCTGTATAAAGTGCGTTCGTTAAGTTAAGATGAAAATAGTCAATATACCTCCAGTATGCGCGTTGAAATAGAACCATTAATTAATATCCTAATGAATTTGCTACTAAAGGTAATCTAATTTTTGTTCAATGCGAAAGGTAAAACGAATGAAAAAAAATATATATTTGTAATGTACAACGCATTTTTTTGTACATAATATACTCATACTGTACTACATATCGTACGCAATTTTTTTAACGCTTATTATTATCTCACCTCATTATCCTCAACCTACAAGCCTCGCAATGGAATTGGGACACTTGAAGAAAGAAAAAACCTTACATGTATCGTATCTTCGTTTTCATCGTATCTTCATTTTCATTTAGTATAATTGATTCATGAGAAAAAAGTTTATTCTTCATGTGGGTTTGCGTACTTCACATATTTCCTTATAATCGTTTAATTGCTATTGAAGTTTTGAAAAAAAGGTTGCGAATTGGGGAAAAATCGGTTAACGGGCTATGCCTAGTTGGAACAGTCGAAAACAGATCATGTTTGGGTTTTTTTTGTTGTAAATGGTAGTGAAAAGTTTCTATAAAGGTGTTTGAAAAAGTATGATCTGAAGAACACTCTAATTTTTTTGTGTGAAAATATTTATTGCAATCGATTTACAGCCGGAGTCCGGGAAGCACCTGTCGGAAACTTCTTTTGCGGTCGGCAAAAGAAGTTTTCCCTTCTGAACCAGGTTATTTGAACCCTTCTGAACTTGGTTATTTAAGGCGGTCCTCTAGTTTCTCGGGTCGAAAAAATCGATTTTTTTTTTCATAAATCACATCTACAACATGTGTAGAAAATGTGTGGCAAAGGATTTTTCGATATTCGAAGTGGTTCACAAGTTACGGCCCTGGAACGGAGCAGGTATACGGAGCAGGTATACTTTCAAACGCGTTTTTCTCGAAACACCATTTTTCGAAACGCTGACCACGATATTTCAGAAACTACTGCACCGATCTTGTTCAAATTTATACAGCATCTTTAATATGTTATAAGCCAGCGATTGAACTAGAATTATCATGATTGCTTATATAGTTTTTTTTGTACGAGCGAAAAACTTAAGAAAAAACGAGTAAAAAATAGAATGTAATTTTCAAAAGTGTATAAAAAAGTCAATTTTTGTAATTTAGAATTCACTCTAGTTCAATCGCTAGACTTAAATATGAAGATTGAAATGCCGTTTGGTTTTTTGATTTCAGATAAGCAGAACAGCCGCAATCTTGGTCACCGTCAAGCACCTCTTTTACTTGATGTCTTCCTGTCGGCCACTATAACGTTTATTCTATTATATATTTTGATTTCAAAAAATTTGTAAAGCTTATTTAAATGTTAATAAAGATTATGGAAAAACAATGAGATTGATTATTTCGATGCTTTGCCCGTAACAAATTATTGAAAAAGCCGTAATAAAACAGCCGAGAAACTAGAGGACCGCGTTAAACTCAAAAAATCAAACAGATTTCGTAAGTATACTAGTTTATCCCATGACTAATCGAAGGAATTTTAGAAATATTAAAGCAAAATGGCGCGTTTTCAAAGTGAGCCTTGATTTTTGCGAAAAAAATTGGACAGTTAATCAGTTCCAAAGCGACAGTGGATCTGATGCATGACAGAATACCAATATTATTGAGAACAGATACCTAAGAGAGGGAGCAGAGCAAACGAAGGGGGCTTCGGTCAGGTCTTGATGGCCTAAAGAAAATCATTATCAGAGCCAACAACGATTTTTTTTTTTAAAGACTTTATCATTAGGTGCCTTATGGAATTGCATTCCACTTTTATTATTCATCTTGCACCCTGGCACATATCAGAATCTCGAGCAATTTATCGTTTTTTAAATGATGTCCATTGTTATCAATGTATTTTGACCACGGTCTTATATACAGGTCTTGCAACGAAGCTACATTTTCGTGGTGGGGTAAGCACGCTTATCGTCTCCACTTTTCGATTCACAAGGCACCGCTACACGTCGCCACTAGCAAAGGGAAGTGCTTTCCCCCTTACCTCTTACCGGCGAATAGGGCTAAGGTGTTTACGTCTGTTTTTGTGGCGCGATTGTCGAAATAACCTTTATTTGCGACCATATACCACGAGGTTCTACGCGATTTACCGTGATACATTTTTTATCGTGTTTTTCCGCATAAATGTGATTTTTTTGGTAGTATTTTCGAAAATATGCGAAATGGTTAAGGGTTGCGCGGTTCGCAATTGTAAAACGGGGTACACAAGTTTTAAGCAAAAATGCTCCGTGTTTTGAGTGCCCAGAAACGTCGAACGGTACAAAAAATGGCTCGATGCTATTCCGGGACTGAAAGAGTCTTAGTACGTGTATGAAAAACATTTCGAAGAACGATGTATTGTGAGATATTGGAGAAAAAGGACGTAAATGGTTGTATTATCGCTTTTCATTGGTTTCGTATTTTATACAGTTTACACGACAGTATGGTAAATTAAGTTAGGACCGTGGGGCTGACACTGGTAGGTAAATGCTGTTCGCAAAATCTCCTTGCTGTACTGTGGCGCTAGTAGTCGTATGCCAGTCATGCATATGTACGTTACACCGGTGTTTCGCATATTTTACATGAATAGAAGTCTAGTGTAGATAACTTTATGAAAACCATTATTCGCGTGTATAGTGACTTCTGTTATCGCTGTAACAGTACGTGCTGTTATCGTAATATCGATAACAGCACGAAACGAAAGTATCGAATTGTTCAGCTGATCGAAGTATTTAGAGCTGAAGGCTGTCACATAACAGCCAACGGTAGGTAGTTGCGATTTCAAAAACTAAAAGGCCCGGACAAAACACGTTTTCGTTTATCGTATAGGAATGATAGGCCAGTATCAGGGGACTGGTTGGGGCAAACAGCGCATGCGCTGCCGTCAGGAGGGCAAAGGACAGAAGAGCTATTTGTCTCTTCATCGCACACTACTATCCCTTGCCGTCACGCACCAAGCGGCAGAAATCGGAATAAAAAACAGCCGCTAAGAGTGCCTACCCCCACTACCGCCGTTGTCAGACCTGTATGTAAGACCGTGATTTTGACGACGTTTACTATACCAGTATAGCTTCTGTCTTAGACCGCGAGAGGTGCGAAGACTCTTGGGGTTCGCGAATAAGAAACCTTACGCAAAGCTCAGCGCAGATGGCGCCACGTAATCATAACGTAAACAGAAAAAGCTGTCAACGCGCGGTACATTTCCACGGTGTCTGTCTTGTACTAAAATTATATGAATAGACATAATGGACAATAATTACGGATATTTGACTATATCGAAATTGAAAAATTGGTTTCTACTCTTTTCCTTCTCTGCTCATCCTTTAAAGTTTCTTTTTTGCTCCAAACAAACAGGGAAGGTATAATCTCCTTTTTCAATATTTTCCGGCTCAGTTTCATCCCCGTAAAGAATGAAAATGAGCTGGGTAAGTATTATGTAATAAAATAATACCAAAAGGTTAAAAAATGCAAATATTTCAAATAGAAATTTTTAGGTTATGATAGTTAACTACTTGACGATATACTTTTAGACGTAAATAGCGCCAAAAAGATTATGTTTTACACTGAGTTGTAAGAAATCCTTCATTTCTATAGTCTGCAGATCTAAAATGATAAGAATATAGCCTTGAATGTTTTGTGGCTGTAAAGTGCTTGCGACGTGTAGCAATTTCCCATTGCTTGCGAAGTTTTTAGGAAATAAATGAACGCCTCCGTTTCGGCATCCAATTGTACAACACTGATGCATTCTTCAAAATGTATTCACGACAAATGGATTATTTAAAGAAAATTTAACAGCGGTCGTAGAAACATGGGCAAAACCAAAGAGAATCTCACTAAACGTCATGTTCTGTTTACGTTACTAGGTGCGCAACGAAGTCCCCGGGTTTTTTTGGCCAATAAAAAATCGAAAATTTCATGACAAATACAAAAAACGGTTCATTCGAAGTATTGTCCCTCGCTATTTACACATTTTTGCCATCTCTGTGGCAATACATAAATACCGCGATGATAAAAAGACACGTCTTTGGACTGAAACCATTCGTCCAATCAATTTTGTACTGCATCGTAATTGGCAAAGTGTAGCCCATCCAAGCCATGCGCCGTCGACCGGAACAAGTGATAGTCTGAAGGAGCCAGGTCTGGCGAATACGGCGGGTGCGGTAGCAGATCCCATTTCAGTGTTTTTATGGTGTCCTGGACGATGGAACTGCGATGGCACGGAGCGTTGTCGTGCTGCAATAGCACACGTTCGTGTCTCGTGTCCCATTCTGGCCGTTTTTCGAGCAATGCGTGGTTCAAATTGATTAGTTGTTGTCGGCAGCGATGCCCATTGACAGTTTCGCCCGGTTTCAGCAGCTCATAGTACACGATTCCTTTCTGGTCCCACCAAACGCAGAGCATTGTCTTTTTTCCGAAGCGATTTGGCTGTGCCGTCGATGTTGACGCTTTCTCAAGTGAAAGCCACGATTTTCTGCGTTTGGATTCTCGAAATATATCTATTTTTCATCGCCAGTAACAATTCGATGCAGGAAACTCTTTCTGTTCTGCCGCAAAAGCAAAATTTCGGAAGTGGCTCTTCGATTTTCCATTTGTCTCTCAGTCAACTCATGCGGCACCCACTTTCCTTCCTTATGACTTTTTTCCATGGCGTGCAAACGTTACGAAATACATTGTCGAGTCACATTTAATGCCTCGGCAAGCTGATCTTCTGTTTGACTGTCACCGCCATCCAATAACGCTTGCAGATCGGCGTCCGCAAATGTTTGCGGTCTTCCCGAGCGCTCCTTGTCCCCAGTCTCAAAATCGCCACTTCTGAACCGCTTGAAGCAATCTTCACACGTTGTTTTTGATGGTATATATTCGCCGTAGGCCTCCTCAAGTAACCGACGTGCTTCAGCTGCTGTTTTTTTAGGTTGAAGCAGAAAAGCAATGCTTCCCGCAAATGCTGTTTATTTGGCACAAACTTTGACATTTTCGAGGTTAGAAAAAATGTCGTGTTGCGATATTTGTTTATATTACGACTGGGTATTCTTAACAGATGTCCAAGCTATAAAGACACTCAATTTCAGACCTGTATGCCGACTACATGTGTCGCTAGCGCCATCCATGTGTGAAACCCGCGAACTTAGTTGCGCACCTAGTATACAACGCGAGATACAGATTTCTAAAGCCATCTATTGCAAAAATAATGGATTTCTTTTTACTACACCTAATACAATGTCCCCTCTAGCGGGGGAAGCTGGCAGTAAGGTTCCCTATTGACAACCAGTAAGTTACTAAAATGCTGCTACCTTTTTCTGCTCATGGAATATCCCTAAGGATTCCCTAAGGATTCCCTATTTGACTCCGCAACCTCAAAAAAGCACATTTCGACCGCTCACTTCACGTCATTGTGGAGCAGTTCCAGGAACCGCCGCGCATCGAAGGTGGCGCCCAAGTTCTAAGAACCAATATGGCGATCAAAACATTAGAATCGTTTGCATACGTTCGTCGTGTGGCCTAACAGCCAGATTTATTTGTCTACTTTGCCAGAAAATTCAATGTCGATAAACAAATAGAGATCATAGTCGACAATGTCACTGGCGGACGAGCTGCTCGCCGACCTCGAAGAAAATGATGACGGGGACGCGTTTATGGACGAGCCGGAGCCGGAGTTCGTGCAACCGGCTGCGATTCACAAAGTTATTGAAGAAGGTAAACATTTTTTGGCCAAAATTCAAATCCGCTCAATTATTGACTCGGAATTAGTTGTAAGCGTTCTCACTCTCAAATGCTTCATTCGTGACAAAAACCATCAGGTGGAAAAATTCGGTTGACGAAAGTTTAACCTCTATTGTCGCTTATTATTATCAATGTGTTACGAGTCTCTGCATGCAACTGGCACTTATGAATGCAACTCCCAAATTTCCTTTGGTGGATTTGAGCAACGAAAATCACACCTTTTGGGATGCTTATTCAGCGATCTGGAACAAATTTTCAAAATATGATTTTGGATAATAGTGAAAATGAGAAATTAAAAAGAATTTTCGTTGCGTTCCAACGATGCAAACTTCAACCCCATAATACTTCAGGTAGTTTTTCGTTTTCTTAAGAGGTTCCACCTAGTCGAATTTTGTGAAGATATCGATTTTTGGTTTCTGATGGATTTTTCAAAATATAACGTTTTAAAATTGGTCTCTGAAATTTTCAAGCCGATCCGTTCAAAATTAAGGGGGTTCCAGATCTGTATAGGTAGGTTTCGTAAACGCGTGAAGTGCGAACCAGCAAATTTTAAACGCGTATTTGCTGAAAAAGACTTTTTCAAAATCGGTGACCACGACATCTAAAAAATCATTGCGGCAATTAACTTCGAATTTCACAAGTTTCTTGTACATATCAACAAGCAGTGCTAGGATGGAGGAATTTTTTTTCGATTCTAGTTATTTTTTATTGACACAAATAGCGTGTTTTATTCACCGAAAATCGAGAGTTTTATTCACCGAAAATCCAGCGTTTTATTCACAAAAAATCAATACTTTCCCCTTGGATTGCAACTAATTAAGGGGTTAGCCTATAATGACAACCCAAAATACAGGCTATTTGAAAAAAATAATTTTGAAGGAATATGTAAGATTGGCAAGGGTTACATAGTCGATAAATATCCCGATATTCGTCTCGATCCATGTGTCAAGATAGTTGCTGACGTGTATAGATATCAACAGTTATTGACGGGATTACAAATAACGCGACATTCATTGACTGTGTGAACTTTGCTATTGAAAAATCGTTTGGACATTTATTTGTGCGTACATGAAAGAAGTTTAGTACCAAATTTTATGAAAAAATAATAATTAAAGATGTTATAAACAATGTCGTGAAGGACCTTTGAACGTGAAGGGGCTCAACGCTATACGGTGTATAACGGCGAAATCTGTTTAATCTACAACAAAGGAAATTAGTGTTTTTTTTCTCACAATAGATAACATTGGCTAAGACGACCGAGCTTTTTTATGTTATCGTGTTTCAATGATGGAAAAAACATTTTCGTTTTTTTTTCGATCATTGAAACACGGTAACAAAAAGAAGTCCGAGGCAAAATTACATCATGATTGTTAGTAACTAATGAAAAAAATCTAAAGAAGACTAAAATATAAGGAGTACAACTTTGCAGTGACCGTTTTTTTTTTTCAAAAGTTTAAGGCTTTATTATAAAAAAGTGGCTACATATTTTTTAATCAAAGTACTGCCCGTCGCTAGCTACGACCTCGGCCCATCTTTCAGGTAGCATTCGAATCCCGCGTCGATAAAAGTCTTAGTCCTTGGAGGCAATCCAGGAATCGACCCAATTTTTGACTTCTTCGTAAGTACCGAAGTGCTGGTCAGCCAAATCGTGTGCCATTGACCGGAACAAGTGATAGTCGGAAGGGGCAATGTCTGGAGCGTACGGCGGATGGGATAAAACCTCCCATTTCAGCGTTTCCAAGTACTTTTTCACGACATTTGCAACATGCGGTCGGGCATTGTCATGCTGCAGTATCACTCATCTCGGCTTCAACTCATGCGGGACCCAGTTTCCTTGCTTTTGGATCATACCCATATCCCGGAGACGTTTTGAAACTGCTTGCTGGGTTACTCCTAACGTCTCGGCGAGTTCCTCTTGAGTTTGGCACGAATCCTGGTCCAGCAAGGTCTCCAATTCTGCGTCTTCAAAAACTTTCTGCCTTCCGCCACCATGCTTGTTCTCGACCTCAAAATCTCCACTTTTGAAGCGTTGAAACCACCGCCGACACGTTTTCTCACTAATAGAATCCTCCCCGTAAGCATCTACAAGCAAACGGTGGGCCTCAGCCGCAGATTTCTTGATGTTGAAGAAGTAAATCATAACCTCCCGCAAATGCTGAGAATTCGGTTCGTAGGTTGCCATGTTTGAGTGCCTATAACTTTATAATGCATACACGTATCCGTTAACTTTTTTAAATTGTTTACATTGGCAGAGCCTCTAGTTTAAAATGCCACTTTTTTTATTGAGCTAGGGCCACTACTTCGGCCGCAGTGGCTCTCTAAGTAAAACGGTCACTGCAAAGTTGTACTCCTCATATTATTACACTGAATAAGTGTACCACATTTCAAGTCAATCCGTTCATTAGATGTCGAAGAATCGTGTAGACCGTTTAAAAAAAAAACATTGTTTGGAGAAAAAGGCGTTTAAGCCCTTAAGCCACTGCAATGGGTATAAAATCATGTGCGAAGTTAACAATTTTTTTCGTATGAAAAAGTGATTCACTCATAAAATTAATTACACATCTATTTAGTATGAATATCAAGCTGTTAGAAAATATATATATATTTTTTTTTCGATGTACAAAATGGCCGACTACCAATATTTTCTTTTATCTTTTTTTTAGGCGCTCCGCGTCGTGACATTTGCCATCCACAATTTTTAACCTAGAACAAAAAACAAAAATTCTCGTCAATCTACATTAGAATACCTAGAGAAGTACGTACGGAATTTAAAAAATATTGTTTCATTCAAAAGTTGTGGGCATTTGAACTTAAGAAATGAATTTTCAGTGAAAAATTTCGTTATAACTTCTCATAAACTGCTCATAAAATGAAAAGTTTTCGATTAATCAGAAATTCCGTATGTACTTCGCTGCGAAATGCAATTAGGAACATAACTTTTAAATTTGAAGTGAATCGAGTGAAAATTGTTGAAGGTATTTGTCATGCCAATTGGAAAAAAGCTGTTTCGAGAAGTTTCGAGTGGTCGGCCATTTTGTACATCGAAAAAAAATACATATTTTCTAACAGCTTGATATTCATACTAAATAGATGTGTAATTAATTTTATGCGTAAATCACTTTTTCATACGAAGAAAAACTGTTAAATTCATACATGATTGTAAACCCGTTACTGTGGCCTAAGGCCTTAATTCAATGTTCTACCCTGCATATCTTTGCTCTCTTTTTCTCGCTTTACTCCTCATCTCCATCGCTTTCAACTCCCTCTTCCTCCTTGCGCATTTTTTTCCATACTTCGTCTGTTTCTCTGAAATACTGGCATATCCCTATATTTATCTTTCCACTCAACATGTTTATAATTTCCCCCTTTATCGCCACCTTATCCACTCCTTGCACGCACTCCTCAGCTTCCTTTGTCGCTTTCGTCGTTACAATTTTCCATCCTTTTTCACATATTAGCAGGTGCTCCATTGTTTCATTTTCTTTCTTGCAAATTCTGCATCTCCAGTCCTTTTCTCCCTTCTTTCCCGCCCTCCATATATTTCCGCATCTTAGTCTTGCCCACACTGAGAAAAAAAATCATTGATCCAATATCATTGGTGTTATTAAATGAAATTTCGTTGATTCAATTGTAAAATTGTTAGTGTAAATAATTGGATTTATTAGTCCAAACAAAACGCTATTGACTAACTCCGTAGATTTAACATGCTACAATTGATTAACTCATTAATTAACATGATACAATTGAACGTTTCTTTTTCATTCAAAACATATTTTGTTAGCCGAGAACAATATATTATTGAAACTATCTAAAAAGATTATCGCGAACAAACTATATAGTTGTGAATGCATTTTCTGCAAAGAACAAAAAAAGCGTTTCAATTCATAACATAAATATTGTTTATTCGAGTACACGAGAAAAATTGAATTTCGCTCGTTTGATTCATACAAAACTTCTATTGAGTAAATATGTTAAATTATTTTTTTCACCATATCCGATATTGATTTTCAAGTACATTATTCGTTAAGATATTAATATTTCATTTTTATTGAAAAATATTAGGCAAATGTCTGAATTGATTAAAAAATTATGCGAAAATAAAATTTGTTTCTTGCGCATTTGGTTGAAAAAATTCAACCAAATCATGGCCGAGCGCCACCGAAATTATAGGTGTGAGGAAACCCGTAGTTCTCGGAGTAACCGCTAGAAGCCGCGTATCGCGGCTAGAAAGAGTATCGCTTCTTGGCCTGTGGCTAAGATCAAAGTGTAGTATCTGTTCTTATCAGTTGAATATCTGATATTCTCTCCATGGATATTCCGTTGGATATCCGATATTCTTTCCACTATTATAACGGATGATCATTCTGATGCTCACTTTTTATTTAAGATTTAAAACAAATTGAAAAACTTACGTCTCATGGCATATTCGTTTCGATGTAGTAAAGAAATAATTCATTCTATTGATTATACTTTTGTACGAAATAAAAAATGTTGTAGCAACCGCTTAATTATTTCATCCATACATCTACGGATTTTATATAGAATGATTTCAATGGAAATAATTTTCAATAATTTCATTTGAAGGATAATGTAGATATTCAGAGAACAGCAGAGATTTTCAAATAAAATAATATGTTATTTGAATGAATCACATTTTCCAATATTTTATAGTATTGTAACAATCTCATATATCGATGGCACTCCGCGATCAGGCATTTATTTGAATCAACCAATATATTTTTTTGATTCAATTGGTTTTTTTTTCTCAGTGCACATTTTTTTATCCCTACCGTTCACACCCTGTTCCGCCCAATACATCTATGGCCTTTCCCCATTTTCCACGATATATTTGTAGTTGCCATTATATGACGATTTTCTTATTCTTTCCTCCTCCTCGTCCAAAATGTTCTTTTTCTGGCGTTCCAAACCTTTTTTCATCTTTTCATCTAAGGAATTAGTAGTAGTAGTAAGAAGTTTTATTTGCATCGCGTTTTTGGCTTTTTACAAAGTTGTCATACCGTTGCACATCGCTCTCTTACAATCTACCTTATCTTTTCTCCTTTAGAAGAAGAGGTTTTCACAATACTATTACACCGTTTAACATCGCTTTCTTACAATCTAACTTATTTCTTTCCTGTTTTATTATTTTTAATTTTCGTCACACTCTTCGTTCTCTCTCTTCATTAGCACCGTTCCTCTTTTTTTACACTCTCTTTCTATTTCCCTAAAAAAAGTACACATATTTACATCTATCTCCCCTCTCAGCATTCCTATTAATCTATCTTCTAGTCCCCCCTCATCCCTTTCCCCCTTTACCCACTCCTCTATGTATGTTTTCGCTTCTTTAGATATTATCTCTCTTGCTTTTTCACACGTAATCAGGTGCTCCATTGATTCTCTTTCTCGTTTGCATATCCTTCAAGTCCATTCCACTTCCCCCTTTTTTCCATCCCTTCCTATATTTCCACACCTCATCCTCGCCCAAGTTTCCTTATCCTTTCCTTTAACATCTTTTGCCACCCAATACTTCCATGGAGCTTCGTCGTTTTCTACTATTGCCTTGTATAACCTATTATACGTCGATTTTTGAATCTGTTCTCTTTCTTTCTCTATGGTCTTTCTTTTTAAGTTATCCAATCCCTTGTCTATCAAATTCTCTATAATTTTTATTTCTTTTCCTTCGTTTATCATATCTATTATTTCCTCAATTTCTAATTCCCTTGATACTTTTAAAAAGTCTTTTCCCCATTTCGAAGGCTTCCTGTTCGAGATTCCCCTTATTTCCTCTCTCAAACAAATATTCGGCCATCTATTACGTTCCATTCTTATCACTAAGTGTATATACCTCAGCGCTCTTTCCCGAATTTTGTACTCGAATGTTGGTATTCCTAACTCTGTTCGCCACACGTATCTGGGAATTCTTCTATCGATTCCTAACGCCATTTCATCTAAGGAATTATAAAATAACAATCATACATTCGTCCATCATAGGTTTTGATATTATTAACATCATTATTGTAATTTATCTTCTAAAAGTAAGAACTCAACGACCAATACAAGATATTTTTTCTTGACAGAAATCAAAGTATCGTCGGTCAGAGAACTGACGAAGCTTCGCGACTCTGAACATCTGAAAAAGATCATGACGCAGATAGACAAATACAGCAAATTGCCGCGGAAGTCAGCCGACATCGTGGGCCCTGTAGAATCGGATCCGGAGTACCAATTGATCGTTGAGGCCAACAATATAGCGGCTGATGTCGACGACGAGATCGGTAAATGACCTGCCGATACTTTGACGGAAAGAATATAAGATGAAGCTACCGAGAGGTATTTTGTCTAGGCGGGACCAATCGTTATAATATCGTTGGATACTGAGAGCGTAAATAGAAATATCGTTACTCCGCAGCGACGATTCACAGATTCGTGAGGGACAAATATTCCAAAAGATTTCCGGAGCTCGAGTCGCTGGTCGTCGGACCGCTGGAGTACGTGATGACCGTGCGAGAATTGGGAAACGACCTTGACAAGGCTAAAAACAACGAGACTCTCCAACAGTTTCTCACGCAGGCGACGATAATGGTGGTTTCCGTTACTGCCTCCACGACCCAAGGGTTTGTGCATTTAATTAATAAAGCATTATTTTAGCTATTGGTCTCTTAGCGTAATTCCTACAGTGATCCAACGGACCTCTGCTTCTGCTTCCGCCACTACGGAAGTTCCGCGCACTTTTTCACATCCGCTTCTGCTGGTTCTGCATTTTTATATCGGAAGTTTATCGTAGCTTTCTAGAAATTGCGAGATTGATGATATGCGTATTTAGATCCACGAGATAAATAATAAAAATGTCATGCCATCACGGAGCAAGTTGGGTCCGAAATACTTAAGGGATTATATACAGTCAGGAGGCCCAAAAAGATCCATTTTTCAAGAATTTTTCTTGAGAAGCCCTTTAAATCTACGAGGGGGGACCCAAAAAATCGGGAATTTCGTCATAACTTCTTTATTTCTCAATATTTTTACACCAAATTTTGATCACCTTCAAAGTATTCGCCATTGACCACAACGCACTTCTCCAAACCATTCTTCCATTGTTCAAAACAGTTTTTAAATTCACTCATCGGGATGTCCTTTAAGCCTTCCAGCGATTTTTGTTTCACCTCCTCCACAGTGGCAAAACGCTTTCCTTTCATATTCCTTTTGAGTCTGGGGAACAAAAAGAAGTCACAGGGGGCTAGATCCGGTGAGTATGGGGGGTGGACAATCGGTGTCATGGCGTTTTTGGTCAAAAATTGCTTCACGGAAAGGGCGGTGTGGGCCGGCGCGTTGTCATGATGGAAGAACCAATTTGGCTGCAACCCTTCTCATGTGCAAATCTTCGGATAAAATTCTCTGAATTGAACTCCATGACATTCCCGACATCTCACAGAGTTGATCAATGGTTCGGCGACGGTCTTCACGAACGAGGGCATTGATTTTGTCGACGTTTTCATCAGTTCTTGACGTTGAGGGGCGTCCTGAACGAGGTTGGTCTTCAATAGACATTTCTCCATTTTTAAAACGTGAAAACCAATCGTAAACTCTGGTTTTACTTAAGGCAGCATCCCCATAAGCAGTCTTAAGCATTACAATAGTTTCCGCGGCCGATTTCCCCAACAGGAAGCAAAATTTCACAGCCGCGCGTTGTTCTCGACAATCTGCCATTACGTTTTCGCCGAAATGTAAACAGTTGTTTTACTAAAAAAAATCTTACAGCCGAACCGATGCACTCACAGCGACACAACTTTGCACACTGACGCAGGTGGCGTGACACTAACGGACATGTGGTCAAAGAATAGGTTCCCCCACTCTCCCTCCCCACCACAGCGTAATTCCCGGAACTTATGGGTCCCCCCTCGTACATATTTTTTTTCTGGGTAAACCAAGAAAGAGCGGAAAAAATTGTGAAATTTTAACTTTTCTCAGGTTTGAAAAAAATGTGTTAAAAAAACACTTTAACGTGCTATAAAAATTATTTAAAAAGACTCTTTCCTCGACTTTTTTAGGTCACTTAGAAGAGATTTTCATACTGAAGAAAATAAATTTTGGTTTGATTCGATAGGTTGTTTAGTTCTTTTGCTGTCATGCCCGCCAATTTGGAAAAATCGTGAAAATGAAAACTGGAGAAAACGCGCTTTAAAGTTTTCAATAGGCGGAATTATCCATTTTTGCTTATGATGTTCCTTGTGAGTTTCAATTGTACTAACCACCGAAAACTCGGCAAACCTGCTTCCGATTCTGAAATTGGCGTGCACACTATTGCTGGAATATATTGTGCTGTATAATACTTCAAACAAATACCCTTAAGGGGTTATATACAGTCTGGAGGCCCATAAAGATCGATTTTTCACGAATTTTTCTTGAGAAGACCTTTTAATCTATTAACGTTAAAATTTATACACATATTATAGTAACTTTTAGCTGTATTTGAACATTTTTCATTTGCAAAAATAATTCTTTTGAAAGCTGCTATAGCTGATCTCCGGAAGCACCTCTAAAAAAAGGCGTTTTGCGGTGAGCACGATATCTCTGGACTGGATCATCTAAAATGAAAAAACCAAAAATATTTCGTTAATATAATGGATTATCTTGTAATTGTTCGAAGGAATAAGCAAAATAATATTTTTTTACAAAATGGCGGCTTCTAAAAAAAACATCGATTTTTGACACAAATTTAGGCCTTAAATTGTTTGTAAAATGGAAAATATTTATCGGTGAGAAAAAACCTTCGATTAATTACTAAAAAAATATACTTGAAAAGATTGTGTTAAAATTTGAGACTAATCGGTTCAGCCGTTTCCGAGAAATATTGCTCACCGGCTTTAAAAACACAGTTTTGAGAAAAACGCGTTTAAAGTTTTAAAGGCACTTTCGAACGCTCTGACACGTCGTTACAAATGTGCGTGTAACTTCGAGAATATTCGCCGGATTGAAAAGAAATTTTCTGTGTGTGTACTTAACCCTCCGTCTGTACACTTAAATTTTGGGACACCGTCTCTACACTGGGTCGTAAAAGTCCTGCTAATGTTTTTCTAAGAAAAAAACGTCAAAAAAATCTAAAGAAATTCTGAATTACTTTTACAACATTACTCTCCACGATCTATTAATTCAATTACCCATTTATTGTAAATAAACATTTTTACAATAATAAATGTCACCAAAAATGGAGGAAAAATCGATTTTCATTTAAAAAATCACAACTAAAACAAAGTTTCATGTAAAAAAAAAATTCTTTCGGGGTTGTATAGCTGAATACATGTACTATTAGGAAAAAAATACAGTGAATGTGCTACTTTCAAAAAGTATATTTATTTTGACCACCGAAAAGGTCGCTTTTTTTAATAGAAAAAAATCAGAGAAAATAATACTTTTCGGTTTATTTTTAGTTTTTTGTTATTACAAACCCAAATGTTTTTTATTGCATAATCGTAGTAATGAAGTAAATATAAGTAATTAAGTGAATACAATGAAAGAAGATGCAGTATTATTGCGGGAAATTTTTGTTCGCGCACTGGATACACAAACACGTGCGATGTTCTTCGCACACGGGCACACCACACAGCGCACAGCAAAATATTGTTTTCTTATCGTCTGTGTAAGGACAGATTGAGCACCTTTTGCGTGTCTCTATTTTAGATAGGGAATTTCGAGAGAGAAAAATTGTCGCTTTTGAATTAGTCTAATACATATACATGCGATAAAAATAATGTGAGGAAGGTTAAAATTATTATAAATGTCTTCTACGGCACGCTCGAGACTTTCACTTTTTGCTGTTCAGACACAAAATGATCGATCGTGGCGCCCCTGTGCGTAGGACTTACCCCCACTACCTAGTTTTTTTATGGACGGGACCCGACCCTTCCCAAAATCCAAAAATATTCGATTTGAAAATTTGGCTTGTGCCTTAGCGATGGCCGCAAGGGCCGGAAAGTATCGATATATATCGTATCGATATTTTTTCAAATATCGATATTGATATCGATATTTTTTCAAATATCGATATTGATATCGATATATCGAACAAAATATATCGATATATCGATATATCGGTAAGATTTTGTAACAATACTAGAGAAATCTAGTCCGTTTTATGAAACATATTGTGTTATCTCTGCCTCGTTCAATACCAATAAACACCAAACGACGGATGACATCCTTTCAGACAATCATGATAGTGATCTAAAGTTTTATATAAATAATATCCAGGTTCTTAAAACACTTCCATACCACACTGGACATGACTGCGCAGAACAAAACACTTGTTACTTGTGGATTCTGCAATCACGATTGACGAGTTGTGCTTGCGTTGCGTTGAATCAAAAAACATATATTACATGGAGGAACAGGTTCTGTGTTGATAGTTGGCAAAGGAAATGTAGTATATAGTTTCGCCGGTAGACTGCGCGGCGACGTATCGGTGTGCCACACACAATCAAAGAACATATATTCTTTGGATGATTCATGCACATTGATACAGGCAGCGCTTTAGGTGGCTGGGGTGATAACTAAGCATCACCCCAAGAAATCGTGACAGCGCTCCCATAAGGCCTGTACTTAGTGTACTGCTATGTTATATATGTTCTTTGGTTGAATCGTTGATGTGTGATTGAGGCACAGATTATATAGATGATATCCAACTTTGAGGTTAGTTTTTTTATGCCAGTCACAGAGTAATTTTTTAACATGGCTAAAGTCACATACTCACAAATTACTGTGCCACCAGTGCCACCAACTTGTCTGTCCAGTTGGCAGCATCACTAGTGGAGAGTTTATATACATACACGGGTCGGAGCGGCCTTAGTTCCAATTTTGTCCACTTGAACGGATAAGTTGGTGGCAGTATAGTCAGTGGCGACAACGGGGTCGGTGTTGCTGTTGGAGAAAATATCGTTTTTTATACGTTTTCCATACTTGATATTTTATATCGATATATCGATATATCGAAATACAATATATCGCCTGGAAATATCGATACATCGAAAAAAAATATCGATATATCGATACATCGATATTTTTTTTGCCAATCCTATTGTGCCTTCAAAGACCCAGTGTACAGACGGAGGGTTAAATATGGGTACATTACGAAAAGAAAATTTTTTATCGATTTTTCGAAAATTTTAATTGCATATAACGCCTTAAATATAACTTGCTGTTATTACATTTTGAATATTAATTTAACAAAGAAAACATAATACTTGATAAAGAATTATTATTTTTAAAAATAGTATTTACATTTTCGCTAAAATCTACTTTTGACCCCTGTTTCCGTTTCTGCTTCTGTTATGACACTTCCGTTGCGTTTGTTGCTTGATCAGTTGTCAAAGCAGCATTTGTGCTCGATTCAAATTACTAACGGTCCATACCTATAAGGGATACTTCAAACCCCTAGTGTATGGCGACTACAGACCCGTTCGAAGCTGAAGACTGTTAGATATTTAGGCCCAAGTTGATGGACGGATTGATCCTACCCTGTGCGACTACGGAGGGTTAATTCAAAGTACGCTGTTAACTGTATTTTACCTACAGTATACCGTCGTTATTGTAATTTACTTTAGGCAGTACTTGACGAGCGAGGAGAAGGACGCGATCTGCGAGGCGTGCGACATGGCCGTTGAACTGAACAATTGTAAATCCAAAATATTCGAGTACGTGGAAAGTAGAATGGCTTTCATAGCACCGAATCTTTCTGTTATCGTCGGCGCGTCCACGGCAGCAAAAATTATGGGTAACTAGCTTTCCGCCCGCGGCTTCGCTCGCGCAGACTTGTGTTGGATGCTCCTTAAGGGGTTAGGCCACAGTAACGGGTATAAAATCATGTGCGAATTTGAAAAAAAAATTTCGTACGAAAAAGTGATTCACTCAAAATTAATTATACATCTATTTAGTATGAATATGAAGCTGTTAGAAAATATATATATATTTTTTTTCGATGTACAAAATGGCCGACTACTCTAAACTTCTCGAAACAGCTTTTTTCCAATTGGCGTGACGAATAACTTCAACAATTTTCACTCGATTTACTTCAAATTTAAACGTTATGTTTCTAATTGCAGTTCGCAGAGAAGTACGTACGGAATTTCTGATTAATCGAAAACTTTTCATTTTATGAGCAGTTTATGAGCAGTTATAACGAAATTTTTCACTGAAAATTCATTTCTTAAGTTCAAATACCTACAACTTTTGAATAAAACAATATTTTTTGAATTCCGTACGTACTTCTCTAGGTATTCTAATGTAGATTGACGAGAATTTTTGTTTTTTGTTCTAGGTAAAAAATTGTGGATGCTAAATGTCACGCCGCGGAGCGCCTAAAAAAAGATAACAAAAGAAAATATTAGTAGTCGGCCATTTTGTACATCGAAAAAAAAAATATATATTTTCTAACAGCTTGATATTCATACTAAATAGATGTGTAATTAATTTTATGAGTCAATCACTTTTTCACACGAAAAAAAATTGTTAAATTCGCACATGATTTTATACCCGTTAGTGGCCTAAGGCCTCGATGAACACGTAGAATTGTGTTGAAGAGCATTAATACTAAGTTTCAAGTAAATCTGAATGGATATTTCTTTTACGAAACAAACTTTGCTACCCCCTTTTTCCCTTAAGGCGTTACCCCCACTTGTAGCGCAAAAAGGCCTTTTTCATGAATTTTTTTAAAGAAAACTACAAAACTTTTTTAATCGATCAATATACCATCTTAAAGAACACATCTTGAAGAACTTTCAGTAATTTTTTTATTGAAAAATATTACATTGTTTAGTGGCAAATGGCCGTCAATGAAATAATGTTTTTATATACACGGTTTGCGGTGACCAACATTGCGGCGAAGTGGATCATCTGAAAAAAAAATGCGGATGGCTTTAGTCAAATATAAGTATAAACTAGTCTTTAATCGAAAGATTTTAAAAAATATTCATTTTTCACAAAATGGCGGACAGTCAAAGTTAATGGTTCGATTTTAACGGAAAAAAAAACGGCCGTTTTTGGCTATAAAACGGCCATTTTTTTTTCGAAAAAAAAAATCGAACGATTAAAGACTACATTTTTATGTATTAAAATAGCCTGCAAAATTTCAAGAAGATCGGTTCATTAGTGTTCGAGTAATCTTGGTCACCGACTTCAGAAATGCCATTTTGAGAAAAACGCGTTTAAAGTTTCAATTTCATTTTACACGAAGAAAATATTTTTTTTTGTAAACTTACATAGAGTCATCTATTCCGGGCATCAAAAAAAAACTGCACTTCAAATTGCACTTCAAAAAATGCAATAAAAAAAATCGTTTTTTTCAAAATCGCAAGTGGAGGTAACCCCTTAAGGATTGAATTTCCAAAAACGCTGAAATTTCATTAATTGTGTCTAGGAGCAGTCATACAAATTTTCAAGTAAATTTGACCCGATTTTTTTAATTTTCCGTATAAACTTTGCCACTCCCTTTCGTTTAGGGGTTGAATTTCGGAAAACGCTTAACGGGGTCGTCTAGTGTGAAGGCCGTTTTTTAATGCTTTTTTGGGGAATTTTTTTTTGACAAACCATTAAAATAAAATAACTTATAAATTGTATATCATTTTTATTAACATTTAAACAAAATTTGTGAATTTTTCGAAGTCATTATATAGAATATAGTCGGAGATACACCGCCCAACAGGAACACATATATAAAAAGAGGTGCTCCACTGCTGCCATGATTCCGGCCGTTCTGCTTATCTGAAATAAAAAAACCAAACGCAATTTTAATCGTGAGACTTGAGGCTCTACATGGAACTAAAATAAAGTTAGAATTCCAAAAAAATATTTTTTTTTACACGTTAGAAAGAAATTCAATTTTTCGTATTTTTTTTGGGTCTATATAGCTGATAAAAAGAAAACTAACGAAGCATTCTTAATTATTTTAGTTCAACTTGTAGTTATATATGTACTTAAGATGCTGTATAAATTTGAGCAGAATCCATCGAATACTTTTTGAGATATGGCAGCAGTTTGAAAAAATCGTGTTTTGAGAAAAACGCGTTTGAAAGTTGTTGTATATAATTCATAATAAAAAAATGGTCTCACCATCAATCTGCTATGCCTGGAGCATAGAGTACACCTTCCTCTTCTTCAAAGAAGTCATGCAAGGCCGTTTTCTCTTCTTTTGATCTGACACACTAGACGACCCCCTTAAATACGTGCTTTATTAATTGTGTTGAAGAGCTTTAATACTTAGTTTCAAGTAATTTTTTTGACCAGATTTTTTTTATTTGACATAGAAACATTGCCACCCTCTTTCTCCCCTTAGGGGTTGAATTTCTAAAAACGCTGAAATACGTATTTCGTTAATTGTGTCAAAAATCACGAATACCAAATTTCAAGTAAATTCGACCAGATTTTTTTAAATTGGCATACAAACTTTGCCACTGCTTTTCTCCCCTTAAGGGTTGAATTTCAGAAAATCCCTTCTTAGTGGGTGCTCACGTCACAAAAGCAACCTACTGTGCAAATTTCGTGTAATTAGCTTCAGCGGTTTTGGCTCGGCGTTGATGAATCAGTCAGGACATGTTCTTTTATATTCCGTGATGTCGACGTTTGCATCGTTGGAACGCAACGAAAATCAATTCTTATTAATTGTTCGATCTTTTTCGACTGTGAAAATCATTCAAACGTTTTTATGAATTCTTATTAGAAATTTGAGACCTCAATTTGCAACGAGAAGGCATAAATCAGGATAAAAGTACAGAAATGAAACATTAACGAAAGAATCGTTGCATTCCAACGATGCAAACTTCAACGTCATTATATTTCATCATTTATTTTTATAATTTAGTATTTTTTTATGTACGATTTCCATTTTTCATTCAGTTTTTTTGTTATTTTCCGATTATCGGCAATTGTTAATTTGTTTTTTCAACACATTCGTACAACGAGAGGGCGTGTAAATGTCTTTTTTTTTATCGTGGGTCTGACATCGCAGGCGTGGCCGGAGGTTTGACCAAACTCTCGAAAATGCCGTCTTGCAACGTTCTCGTGCTTGGATCGCAGAAAGCAACGCTTTCCGGATTCTCCCAAGTCGCCGCTCTTCCCCACACAGGATTCATTTATTATTCGGATATAGTCCAGGACACACCACCGGTGAGTGCAACCGAGAGCATCGAAAAATACATAGCACACGATTTCCACTGACGGTAAATTGCATCTTCGGCTATACTCGATCAAAAACAAAAACGGCAGCTGGAAAGAATAGAAAAATCATTGTCCACTCCGAAAATGCGTTTTTTCAACATTTTCAAAATAACTGAGTGAAAAAAATTCTGGAATTATAGATTCCAAGAGGAACTTATTTTTATTGCCGATAAGCTTCGCTAAATTAGTTTAAGGCGGGATATACATTTGACAGGAAAAAAATAAGCAATATTGAGGGGATTTTTTAAACTGAGAAATAATGATTCTACAATTATCAAACTTTAGGTATACTTTAGTAGTATATTTAAGGATACAAAACAATTTTTCAAATTTAATTCATTATGGAAATGACGGAGCTGTGGTACAGTGTTACAGCAAGCTCGCCGCGGAAGTTGCGAATCGGCGTGCAGTCAAGCTTCCCGTAGACTTTGATTTGCAAAAAATGGTTAAACATTTTTTCAGTTAGAACATGTATAGTTTCTATGTGACGGTAATTAAAATGAAGAAAATGCAAATTTAAGAAAAATGGCACGCATTTACAAAAAAAAAATTAACATTTCACGCAACATTTCTGTAAATTGAAAAAAAGTAGTTTTTTTTTCAATTTTTCAAAAACAATTCTCGTCGAGTAGAAGGTACCAATATTTCTACCAAGTTTCAACTCAATTGGCTTAATAGTTTTTCAGTAATCCTGCACGCCAATTTCGATAATGCAGTTTTGAGAAAAACGCGTTTGAAGTTCACGCCCGCTCCGAATCCGAGCTGTGAGGTAGAGCGTTGACGGGCTGTAACGTTTGAAGTTTTTTGAATTTCGCTTTGAAACTTTAGAAAAATATTCTACATATATAGTTCTATCGTTTAAAGAAAAAAAATCGATATTTTGATCGTTGTGAATGTATATCGCCTTAACAATAAAATATTAGTATATAAAGCAATAATAAGACCCACATGGACATACGGGATACAGCTGTGGGATCAGCACAAATTACACAAATTACGTAACACAAAATTTACCCCCCCCCCCCCCCACGTAACGGGACCGTAACGCTTGGCCAGAACCCCCCCCCCCCCTATTCCGTTACGTAACGGGTGCTTTGTCGTCAATAATTGCGATTTTTTTCATAGACATAACTAATTATGAAAGGTTCGGGTTTATACTCATTTTATGAAGTATATATTCATCTAGTTTTATACCAATTTTTATGACAAAATCTTGAAAATTAACCGTGATATATGCCTTGATTTGACGAAGAAAAAAAAATTCTCTTCTTTGTCCCATCGATATCTTTATGAAAGGTTATCTGTAAATTGAAAGTCAACAATTTATCGATATCTATACAAATGTAGCTATCGGTATGCGTAGCCGTTTTTTTATTTTGACTTTTTGTTACAAAATGCCGACAGTTTGAACATTTTTTTCTATTTTCGAGGCCCTTTTTCTGTATTCAAGCAGTCTTTAAAAATAGTAATTATCAAATGTTGAAAACGCGGACACGTACAGCCTTAGTCACTGCGATTACAAAAACGTTTTGAAAAAAAATTGAAAATCGGTTGATAAGTTTTTAAGTATTCGCTCGGACATGGTCAAAAAAACTAGTTTCGAGACAAACGCGTTCGAATTGTTCGTTCCGTGTTTCTTGATATAAAGTTACGATTTTTTCTAGAATATTGATACTTATATTGAAGTATCTAGTCGCGGGCGATATGACGGTTTTTCATCTTCATGATAGTTCGCAAAATAATAAGAGCCTGTACTTTATCTATTGTAAATGATGCCACACCTGTAGGGACTGAGGGCACTAACCGGTCGCGCTACCTGTTCCCACTAAAGTGACTATAACTCCATCAATTTTCGGACTTGTGAATAAAAATGTTGCCAACATATTTTTCAATGCATGTACTTGCAAGAATTATAAAAAAAAAATTCCTTCAAATTTTGATTGGGGGATGTGAGAAAGCTACTGTGCAAGTTCTTGCACAGCGATTTTCCCCCTTAACTGACATTGCGTATAGAAAGCTGCAAGCTGTCCACGGTAAAATTGCACTCGAGGTTTAAATTAAAATCTTGAACATGCAGAAATTTTGCTATTTCTGGCAGCTCTAAAATCGTGACGTAACGAAAACCTTGACCCCCCTCCCCCCCTCCTACGTACGTATACCGTAACGCCTGGCCGAACCCCCCCAATTGCGTTACGTAATTTATGTCCGGCCCCATAGTTCTATCGTTTAAAGGAGAAAAAAAAAGAATTCGTTTTTTTTATCGTCGTAAATGTATATCCCGCCTTAAGGCCTTAGGCCACTCTAGAGCCTGAAAAAATAGGCTTTTTTGGGATTTTTTTTTCAGAAAAACTACAAAATAAATCGAGTTTACAAAAAAGGGTGTTTATCATACATATCAGTGACTGTATACGATAATTTTTTTGAAGCGATTAATTTGACGATTTTTAGGCAAATTTTTGGAAAGTGAAAAATTTCTCTAAAAAATCGTCAGATAATTGTTAATAACAAATGAACTATGCAATAAAAAAAAATCCTACGTACTTCCATAAACAATGTATTTCCGGCCAACTTAAAAAATGCAGTTTTAAGATAAACGCTGCACAGCCGCCATTTTGAAATTAATCGCATCGAAAAAAAATTGTTTACAGTCACTGATATGTATGATAAACACCCTTTTTTGTAATCTCGATTTATTTTGTAGTTTTTCTGAAAAGAACCCCCAAAAAGCCTATTTTTTCGGCCTCAAGGAAAATAATTTTTTTTTAATTTACTAAATTTCCTGTGGTCGCTAAAACGGAAGAGCGATCTCGCCGCTTTTTTCGAGACGACGGAAAACGGTTTTCGTAACATTGCAAAAAACGAATTCCCGCCATTCTGTGTTTGTACGTGTGAACATAAAACGGCGGAACTACGAGATGCTCTGACTTTAACGAAAATCCGGTACGAGGTTCTCCTAATAAAATTACTGTTGAAGCATACCCACCGAGTGGCTGAATTTCGCCGTTGACAGCCAACAAAAAACAATACGATCGATTTCTTCAGGATCTTAGAAGGAAAGCAGCGAGGCTTGTCGCCTCGAAGAGCATGCTGGCCGCGCGCGTAGACGCCTGCCACGAAAGCACCGACGGCCACATCGGCCAGTCGTTGCGCGACGAGATCGAAAAGAAACTGGACAAGTTGCAGGAGCCACCACCCGTTAAGTTCGTCAAACCGTTGCCGAAGCCCATCGATCCCGGCCGAAAGAAGCGCGGAGGTAAACGCGTCAGGAAGATGAAGGAACGTTACGCCATTACCGAATTCCGCAAACACGCCAATCGTATGAATTTCGCTGATGTGAGTAACGGGGAATATTCTTTATTTTCGGAAACTATTCATTCTAACTTTATCGGGGTGTAAGTTTTTCTCGCTTTCATTTTTGTTTCATTTTGATTTTTCATTGAGTTAATTGAGTTAAAAAAACGGTTTTTCTTTTATTTCTCTATTTTTGTTGACAAGTTGGAAAAGAATATTTGTATGTATTACAAAAAAAGTTGCATAAATTAAAATCAATTTGAAACAACCCAAGCAATCCCAAACGTACTTAAAATATGCATTCACTTACCTTATAACCAAATTTGTTGACGAATTATAAAAAATGACTATTTCTACGCAATCAGATTAATAATTCTTCGAATTGTCCACAAAAAATCGTGCGCAATTGTTGGAGAAAAACGTAATTTTCTTTGGGTGTTTTTATTTTCATTTTTCGGGCTAACAAGTATTTCGTTTGTTTTGTATCGCTGCGTGGACAGATCGAGAACGACGCTTATCAGGAGGATCTGGGTTATTCGCGGGGAACGATCGGCAAAGCGGGAACTGGACGAATACGCTTGCCACAGATCGACGAAAAGACGAAAGTACGAATATCGAAGACCCTGCAGAAGAATTTGCAAAAACAACAGCAGTGGGGCGGTAGTACGACGGTGAAGAAGCACGTTTCCGGTACAGCATCGAGTGTCGCTTTTACACCGTTGCAGGGCCTGGAAATAGTTAATCCTCAAGCCGCCGAGAAAAAAGTCAACGAAGCCAATGCTAAGTACTTCTCGAACACCGCCGGTTTTCTCAAGGTGAAAAAACCTTAGGACCGTGCTATCAGTAAACGTGTATACGCTCGATAAAAAAGGAAAATAAAACAATTATCAGTTATCAAAACAGATATTTCAGTCTTTCGTGTTCGTTTCTTGTTTGTTTTGGCGGATTCTGCTTTCGTACTTACTAGGTGCGCAACTAAGTTCCCGGGTTTCACACATGGATGGCGCTAGCGACACATGTAGTCGGCATACAGGTCTGAAAGTGGGTGTCTTTATAGCTTGGACATCTGTGAAGAATACCCAGTCGTAATATAAACAAATATCGCAACACAACGACCTTTTTTCTAACCTCGAAAATGTCAAAGTTTGTGCCAAATAAACACCATTTGCGGGAAGCATTGCTTTTCTGCTTAAACCTAAAAAAAACAGGAGTTGAAGCACGTCGGTTACTTGAGGAGGCCTACGGCGAACATATACCATCAAAAAACAACGTGTGAAGATTGGTTCAAGCGGTTCAGAAGTGGCGATTTTGAGAATGGGGACAAGGAGCGCTCGGGAAGACCGCAAACATTTGCGGACGCCGATCTGCAAGCGTTATTGGATGAAGATGACACTCAAACAGAAGATCAACTTGCCGAGGCATTAAATGTGACTCGGCAATGTATTTCGAAACGTTTGCACGCCATGGGAAAAAATCATAAGGAAGGAAAGTGGGTGCCGCATGAGTTGACTGAGAGACAAATGGAAAATCGAAGAGCCACTTTCGAAATTTTGCTTTTGCGGCAGAACAGAAAGAGTTTTCTGCATCGAATTGTTACTGGCGATGAAAAATGGATATATTTCGAGAATCCCAAACGCAGAAAATCGTGGCTTTCACTTGGCGAAGCGTCAACATCGACGGCACGGCCATATCGCTTCGGAAAAAAGACAATGCTCTGCGTTTGGTGGGACCAGAAAGGAATTGTGTACTATGAGCTGCTGAAACCGGGCGAAACTGTAAATGGGCATCGCTGCCGACAACAACTAATCAATTTGAACCACGCATTGCTCGAAAAACGGCCAGAATGGGACACGGGACACGAACGTGTCATATTGCAGCACGACAACGCTCCGTGCCATCGCAGTTCCATCGTCCAGGACACCATAAAAACACTGAAATGGGATCTGCTACCGCACCCGCCGTATTCGCCAGACCTGGCCCCTTCAGACTATCACTTGTTCCGGTCGATGGCGCATGGCTTGGGTGGGCTACACTTGGCCAATTACGATGCAGTACAAAATTGGTTGGACGAATGCTTTCAGTCCAAAGACGCGTCTTTTTATCGTCGCGGTATTTATGTATTGCCAGAGAGATGCCAAAAATGTGTAAATAGCGAGGGACCATACTTCGAATGAACCGTTTTTGGTATTTGTCTTGAAATGTTCGATTTTTTATTGGTCAAAAAACCCGGAAACTTAGTTGCGCACCAAGTATCATTCTCGCAAGTTTTCCAATTGTAATTGCATCATTTTTTAATAACTATCCAGCATATTCAATTATGAAATAAATTTGAAATTGTCGCCGGACAAAATCTTCATTAATGCAATGATTCTTCATCCTAAAATACAATAATGAAGAATAATCATTTGTCAACTGCGATACGTGTAACGGCGAATTGATACAATTTTACAAAACTTTTACCCAAACGAACAGCTTAAGGTAGTTCTGCAGTTTTGGTCAAATCTTAGGAATTGGCTGAAATCTAAGTGTGGTCTAGATATGACCTTCATGGACTGATGCCCAAAAATTTAATTCGATTCACCGTTTAGTTCATGAGATAATTGCAATTGAATATGGGTACTTTTGTCCGCGATCCCTATACCGAACACGTAAACCGATAGGACTTTGCTCGCATTCAGGGTCAGGTAATTTTCAGGGTAATTTTCTTCATATTTTGTTTGATTTTGGAATTTTGTTTGACTGTGAAATTAGGTATGTTTCATTGTGTACACCCCCAAGTACACAGTGGATCAAATCTCATTTTTTAAAAATGGTTATTATCTCAATATCTATTGGGTTAGGCCGTTCAGTGTCTTTTAACAAAATAAAGCCATTGAACACACCTCATGTTTAGTCAAGGTTTCATTGAGATTGTGTGAACAGTTAGGCAGCCATAGACCTCTGAAAAAAATGAGCCATTGATCCCACTCTGACCCTACTGCATTAGTTTAAGCCTACTGACACAGAAAAAAAACCGACTTGAGCTTTTTTCAGGACTCGTATTAAGGGGTTATACCTAGTTGTAAAAGTAAAAAAAAAACACTTTTCAAAAGCAATATATTTTGACTGAATATCATCTTATAAATGTTCCCTGAAAATTTCAAGGTGATCGGATAAAAAATGACAGATTTATATGCTATGTTGACACCCGTCGGAACGCTCGGGGCGCCGTTCGAAACTTTAAACGATTATTTTTCTCCAAAGTATGTTTTGAAGTCTCCAAAGTCGGTGGGCAAAATATCTTCAAAACTACTGCATCGATCTTTCTGAAATTTTTAGGGCTTTTTCTAGATGTAAAAATATAGTACTTGATAGAAGTGTTTTTTTCCGATGTATACTTTTGATTTGATTAACGAAAAATGCCCATTTCTTTCGCAAAAATCAAGACTGGACACGCGCTATTTTTTAAATTTAATATTTTGCAAATTCTTTTAAGGGGTACCCCCACTTGCGATTTTGAAAAAATCGATTTTTTTTTATTGCATTTTTTTTAAGTATAAGTATCCGGGCCCATACTTCTGTATGGGCCCGGAATAGATGACTATGTAAGTTTACAAAAAAAAAATATTTTCTTCGTGTAAACTGAAATTGAAACTTTAAACGCGTTTTTCTCAAAATGGCATTTCTGAAGTCGGTGACCAAGATTACTCGAACACTAATGAACCGATCTTCTTGAATTTTTGCAGGCTTATTTAATACATAAAAATGTAGTCTTAAATCGTTCGATTTTTTTTTTCGATAAAAAATGGCCGTTTTATAGCGAAAAAACGGCCGTTTTTTTTCGTTAAAATCGAACCATTAACTTTGACTGTCCGCCATTTTGTGAAAAATGAATATTTTTTAAAATCCTTCGATTAAAGACTAGTTTATACTTATATTTGACTAAATCCATCCGCATTTTTTTTTTTCAGATGATCCACTTCGCCGCAATGTTGGTCACCGCAAACCGTGTATATAAAAACATTATTTTATTGACGGCCATTTGCGACTAAACAATGTAATATTTTTCAATAAAAAAATTACTGAAAGTTCTTCAAGATGTGTTCTTTAAGATGGTATATTGATCGATTAAAAAAGTTTTGTAGTTTTCTTTAAAAAAATTCATGATAAAGGCCTTTTTTTGCGCTACAAGTGGGGGTAACGCCTTAATTAATCGTAGGATACACTGATATACTAACGAAATCCGTTTGACTCTTTGATATTGGATAACCCGGTTCAGACGGGCATTGCTCACCGCAAAAGACGTTTTCATTATTTCGTGACTTAAGCATCCACTAAGAAGAGTTTTTTTCGAAATTCAACCCTCACGGGGAGACAAGGGGTTGCAGAGTTTGGATGAAAATGTTAAAAAATCTGGTCGGATTTACTTGAAATTTGGTATGCGTGCTTCTTGACACAATTAATAAAACACGTACTTCAGCGTTTTTAGAAATTTAACCCCCAAGGGAAGAAAGAGGGTGGCAAAGTTTGTATGTAAAATAAGAAAAAATCTGGTCAGAAGATTCACTTGAAACTTAGTATCAAAGCTCGTCAACACAATTAAAAACACGTATTTAAGCCTTTTTCGAAATTCAACCCCTAAACGAAAGGGGGTGGCAAAGTTTGCACGGAAAATTACAAAAATCGGGTCAAATTTATTTGAAACTTTGTATTACTGCTCCTAGACACAATTAGTGAAATTTCAGCATTTTTGGAAATTCAATCCTTAAGGGGAAAAGGGGGTAGCAAAGTTTGTATGGTAAAAGAAATATCTGTTCAGATTTACTTGAAACTTAGTATTAATGCTCTTCAACATAATTCTACGTGTTCCTTGATGAAACATTTCAGGAGCACATTTTATCAAGGAGCATTCGACACAAGTCTACGCGAGCGAAGCCGCGGGTGGAAAGCTAGTAATTTGATATTTCCACAAAAAAAAATTAGAGTATTCTTCAGACGATATTTTTTCAAATCCGGAAATTCATTACGATTATCTATTAAAAAATCCCCAAAATTAGCTGTTTTCTACTGTCACAACTAAGCAAGACTCGTTCATATAATACGTAACAAGACGTACATCTTTTTAAACAAGTTTAAAAAAACAGGACAATTAGTGAAATTCATTAAATGAATAGTTAGAAACAAAATTAAATAAATGCAAGAATGTCATATATGTGATATCCGTATATGAAAATGATCGTTCAATATGAATAATATAAATAAAGGTAGTCCTATCGCTTCACATTAGTCATACCACTGATCATACTTGAGACTCGTACAATTTATATTTGTAACATATGCGAAAAAAATTGTAATAACCAAATTTTCTATCTGTAAACTGTTCAATTAATGTTCACATTTAATTAGAAGAATGAAAAAATAGTTATTCCAACGATTCGCGCAGTATTTCTAGATTTGACATTTGGCAACATTGGTTCTATCTCTGTCTCTTCTTACTCAACCAGGCGAGTTTAACCTCCATGCTTTTCAACGTCGATCTGTCAAAACAATGTCAGGTGCGCGAAATATAAAGCATTGTATTCGGGCCACGACTGGTAAAAAGCGTGGAAAATTTGTGTCGGCGAAATATGTCGGTTAAAAATGAAATATGTGTGGAAATTCGAATGAGTGAGATGAGGTTAGGACTACAGTCAGCTGTTGCCTTGCTGTCACGTCTCTTTATCGTAGCAAGTGGTAATAAATCCAATACCGGAAGTTCAAATTAAACTTGACATTACATAAAAATTAGATCAATAAGCGTTATTTTTTCTGAGAGCACTGGATAACTACAAGTGTTAAGTATGTAAATCTGATGATGTTTAAGAATCTGATGGATTGCCACTATTATATACACTTTTGAAGCGACCCGAAATTGGCTTTTTGTATGTCGTCTCGGAATCCCTTCACACAAATACGCAATTTTAATATTTCTTTTCTCTGTAATTAGGTCGCTGGGACCCTGAAATTCTACAGAGACGATTATTAAGGGGTTACCCCCACTTGCGATTTTGAAAAAATCGTAAGTGAATCGTAAGTGAATCATAAGTGAATCGTAATCGAAACTCTATGTAAGTTTACAAAAAAAAATATTTTCTTCGTGTAAACTGAAATACAAACTTTAAACGCGTTTTTCTCAAAATGGCATTTCTGAAGTCGGTGACCAAGATTGCTCGAACACTAATGAACCGATCTTCTTGAAATTTTGCAGGCTTATTTAATACATAAAAATGTAGTCTTTAATCGTTCGATTTTTTTTTCGAAAAAAAAAAATGGCCGTTTTATAGCCAAAAAACGGCCGTTTTTTTTTCGTTAAAATCGAACCATTAACTTTGACTGTCCGCCATTTTGTGAAAAATGAATATTTTTTAAAATCCTTCGATTAAAGACTAGTTTATACTTATATTTGACTAAATCCATCCGCATTTTTTTTTCAGATGATCCACTTCGCCGCAATGTTGGTCACCGCAAACCGTGTATATAAAAACATTATTTCATTGACGGCCATTTGCCACTAAACAATGTAATATTTTTCAATAAAAAAATTACTGAAAGTTCTTCAAGATGTGTTCTTTAAGATGGTATATTGATCGATTAAAAAAGTTTTGTAGTTTTCTTTAAAAAAATTCATGAAAAAGGCCTTTTTTGCGCTACAAGTGGGGTAACGTCTTAATGTATTTAGTGAAGCTCGAAAGAAATTATGAAAATCCTATGGATTGAACCCTGGCGCTAGGGCTCGAGAGCAGTTAAAAAAAATGTGTGAAAAATTGAATACTGAAGAAAACTGGGATCGCCGTACACTGGGGGGTAAGTGCGAACGAAGGCAGCAAGATGTGGACACCAGCAGGAGGCGTTTTAAACAGAGAGAGAGGCGAACCTGTTGGGAATCCCGATAAGTACAAACTTGTCTTGTCTGGAAAACACGAAAGAGAAAAGGACAGATAGACGCAGAGAGAGAGAGAGAGAGAGAGAGAGAGAGAGAGAGAGAGAACGCGTGAAAATGGGATGAGGAGAGTGAGCGAGCGAGAGAAAAATAATAGGGCGACGTACAGCAGAAGAGAGGGAGAAAGAGAAGGAGTGAGAAAGAGCGACCGGCCGAGTGGTGAACGTGTACACACTAGCTAGCGCAGAAAACCAAGTGTCTCAAAGTAATATCAACTGCTTTTTGCCTCCATCATCCATGTGCTCTCTCCTCAAATGTTCTCTCCGCGAATTTTCCCCGGAAGCAAAAGCAACGACAACAAAAACTTGAAAACTCATCGTCGACTCGCGGGAACGAGGAAAATTCCGAAAAAAATCTTTTAAATTCTTCAATTCACCGCCAAAATTCTCAAAAATATACGAAAAATTCCAAAAAAATTCTACACACTGGAAACTCATTTTCGTGCAATCAAGTTCACCTGACACGCTCGTGCATTTTTTCATCGCGATGATTTTGAAAAATTGATGAATCGCGAATTCTATCAGTGGTTTCTTCGTCCGCTACATTTTAAAATTTGGTGCGACGCTCGGTGAAGTTTCGAAAGTGACGGCAAAATAATACGCTGAGTGAAATATTGACGAATAATACGCAGGAGTGAAAGATTGAAAAAATTGTTAAAAAAAAAGAAACAGTGCGCAGATAAAGTTTCTTTTTTCTTCATTCGTTTGTTCTTTTTTTTGCGTTCGACTATGGCAACTTTCAAGGATCTTAAACACGACTGGTCGATGCTCTGTCAAGAATGCCCCGAATGCTGGTCGCAATCCGGTGAGCGAAGTTTTCCAATAATATTTACCAATCCCAACGGGCGATTTATTGACCCTTTTTTTTGCGTCAATTTATTTTCGATATTTATTATTTTCGGTTATATTATATTCGATACGAATTTTTCGCGCCACAAAACTCTTGTATCTCGGTACAGCTCGGAGTGGCCGGTAATTATTTAATATTATCATCGTCCAGCTGTTTATTTTGAACCATTGTGTTCGCGTGCCTTTTTTATTCTTCTTTTGCATCTCGATTTCTTTCAGTCAAATTGTGAATCTGAGATCGACATGAATAGGCTCGAATTGGAATTGAAAAAAATAAAATAAAAATAATTTGATCTGCATAATGTTCAACGTGCCCCTTATTTTATTTTCAAGGCCTTAGGCCACAGTAACGGGTATAAAATCGGATTTAACAATTTTTTTTTCGTATGAAAAAGCGATTCACTCATAAAATTAATTACACTTCTATTTCGTATGAATATCAAGCTGTTAGAAAAAATATATGTTTTTTTTTCGATGTACAAAATGACCGTCTACTCGAAACTTCTCGAAACGGCTTTTTTCCAATTGGCGTGACAAATAGCTTCAACAATTTTCACTCGATTTACTTCACATTCAAAAGTTATGTTCTTAATTGCATTTCGCAGAGAAGTACGTACGGAATTTCTGATTAATCGAAAACTTTTCATTTTATGAGCAGTTTTTGAGCAGTTATAACGAAATTTTTCACTGAAAATTCATTTCTTAAGTCTAAATACCTACAACTTTTGAATAAAACAATATTTTTTTAATTTCGTACGTACTTCTCTAGGTATTCGAATGTAGATTAACGAGAATTTTTGTTTTTTTGTTCTAGGTAAAAAATTGTGGATGCTAAATGTCACGCCGCGGAGCGCCTAAAAAAAAGATAACAAAAGAAAATATTAGTAGTCGACCATTTTGTACATCGAAAAAAATATATATATATATTTTCTAACAGCTTGAAATTCATACTAAATAGATGTGTAATTAATTTTATGAGTGAATCACTTTTTCATACGAAACAAAATTGTTAAATTCGCACATAATTTTATACCCGTTACTGTGGCCTAAGGCCTTAACGCTTATATTTTTCGTTGAATTTTTGCTCATTTTTCTGGATTTCTATGAAATTTTGATAAAAATTATGGAAATATAAGAAAAATGAGCCAAAGTTCAATGAAAAATATAAACGCTAACAATAAAATAAGAAGCACGTATAACATTATGCAAATCTAATTATTATTCCTTTTTTTTAAATTCCTATATATATGTATATATATATATATATATATATATATATATATATATATATATATATATATATATATATATATATATATATATATATATATATATATATATATAGATATGCAGGCGATGAATTTTTACTAAAAATGATGGAAATATCAGAAAAATGAGCCGAAATTCAATAAAACATAAACGCTAACTATATATATATATATATATATATATATATATATATATATATATATATATATATATGATTGGAGTCAATAATTTTGATGGTAGCACGGTAGTGGCACGTATCTCGAAATTAACCGTACGTTTCTTCGTAATTCCTTCGTTTGTTTGGTAAACACACACGCGTTCCTTATGAAAGGTGACAGAAAGCAAGGGAGAGAGAAAGAGAAAGAGACATCGTCAGCGACGGAGCTATCTACTACTGTGTACTTTTACATTGGCTTTTTCCACTTTGGAGTAAATTACGAACCTCTCGGCTTCGGTCGAAAGAGATTCCCGCGGTTTTTCTCACCGCGGCTGCTTCCTCATTTTCGGTTGGTAAATTGCGATGCGGTTCTAACTCGAAAACTTCCACTGGGAAGATTTTTTTCCGAACGAGACATTTCTATCTACGGATCTGGCGGCAACGGGAAATTTCGCTTTCGTTGTGGTGATTAACGTGGCGAAAGAGGAAACATTTTTTAACGTTTGAAGAACCGAGGATCGAATTTGACTTTATAGAGTAAGATTTTGAATTTTCTGGACTCCCGAGCTCTTTGAGGTTTGGGGGGGGGGGGGATTAACAAAATAAATAATTAAAATAATACAAAGATGGAAAAAAAGAAATAATTGAAAATAAACGATACAAAAGTATTGAAAAAATGCATTCTTTCAATAAACGTTTTTAACATTTTTACCTTTTTTAAAAATCGTAACAATTTAATTTAATTACATTTAAATGTAAATTTTATCGTTTTTTAACTTTGTTAAATTGTTAAAATTTGGCGATGTTAAATTGTTAAAATGTAACAATGTTAAATTGTTAAAATTTAACAATGTTAAATTGTTAAAAATGAACAAGGTTGAATTGTTAAAATTTAACAATGTTAAATTGTTAAAAATTAACAATGTTAAATTGTTAAAATTTAACAATGATGAATTGTTAAAAGCTAACAATGTTAAATTGTTCAAAAACGATCAAATTTAAGGTTCAATTTTAATTCATCAATTTGAAAATGAACTTAAATTCAACAATTTGACAATTAACTTAAATTTAACATTTTAACAATTAAACAATAAACTTGAATTTAACAATTTCAACATAAACATAAAATAAGATTGAACAATTTATCAATAAACGATTTAACAATAAATATTAAATAATTTAACAATAAATCATCTAACAATGAACAAATTAACGATGAATAATTTAACAGTCACCAATTTAACAATCTCAACATAAACATAAAATAAAATTGAACAATTTATCAATAAAGAATTTAACAGTAAACCATTTAACAATAAACAATTAAAAAATAAACAATTAGAAGATTAACAATTTAACAATTAGTAACATAACACCAATAAACAGTAAGATAATTAGTCACCAATTTAACAATAATAAATTTAACAATATAACGATGAACAATTTAACGGTAAGCAACGTGCCAAAAATGTTAACAATTTAACATTTTTAGATTAATAGCAACTACGGAAAAAATGTTTGTTACGATGACAAAAAAATGGCAAATTATTCAAACAATTAGTAAGAATTACAAAAAAAACAATACCAAGTAGTTTTAATCATCGATATAGATAATCGAATGCGTCGTCGGAGTTTCGATGTTGAAGATTTTTATCCCACGAGTATCTCGATCACGCTTTCTTCACGCGAACTCCTCGCCGTACCCAGGAATTTTTCACTACGGCGTTCCTTTTCCTGTTCTTCCTCTCTTCCTCTCTCTCTCTCGCTCTCTCTATCTCTCTCGAAAACGCGGGCTTGAGGGAGAGCGAAGAAAAGAGAGAGAATTGTGCGTGCTTTCGTGTGCGTGTCAACGCACATCTCGAACAAATTTTACTTTACATTTACCACGCCCGCAATTTTTGCGCTATATTTGTGTGCATCTAATTGCAAGCAAATATTTATGAGAGTTACGCTCACTGCGCGCGCGCGTGAATCGAGCGTACGAACTCGAAGTAAGGCACATCGTGTCATTTCCGACGTATATAATATCGTCGTTGTATTGAGTAATCGCGTTGCGTTCTCCATGAAACACGCGCGATCGTACAGACATGTGCATTAGAAAAAAATATAGACACGTAGACTCTAATGGGAACGTAAAGGGTGTTTTACAATGACCTGACATTTCAAATTGCGCGCCATTTCTTTGCGGCGAACATAGAGTACTAATCTTAGACGACTGGCGTCAGGAAGTATTGAGGTTAGGAATGGAGAATTACACGAGCGAGCAACGCATAGAAATTGTTATTTGCTGCATTGTTACTGCATAGTTATTGCAGACGAAGTTTCGTGGTCGTGTTATCTCGCGCCGTCTTACAAAAGCCACCATCTTACAAAGGCACGTAAGGGAAGATATACACCTAGGACCCGGACAAAAGGTCATTTTTGTGAATTTTTTCAAGGAAAACTATCTGAATTTTCGGATTGGGGTTTTAATTATCTAAAAGTATATACATTCAAAAATATGTTTAATTTTCTTTATTTAAAAATATCAAAAATATACAAGGATATTGAATGATCCTTGGAGCGTCGTAAAAAAATCTGCGTATACGGTACCCACTGGCGTTTCTTCAAAAATCATTTGATAAAAAAACCAAAAAGATTATTAAATTACACTCAGAAAAATGATTTATTATGTTTCAATAAATTGGCACATTAGAACATAATTTCTTAGAAATTAATAAACGTTTACTCGTATGGAGACAGTTTTTATGTGATTGTAACTACAGAATTTATTCGGCGTCACTAAATATGTTTCTTTACGTGCCGATTTTTCACATCAATTAAAAGCCATATTTAAAATAGAAAATTTGAATAAATATTTCCTCAAATCAAATAAATACTACTTTCCAATCACGAAAACCTCTTATTTCGCGACTATGATACTAATGCGCGCATGCGCACTTTGCCCTTCAACGCGACGGGCCCGACAGCAGGCCGCTCGTCAGATGTAGCTCACGCATACGCTTACCATGTAGCTTCTTCCTATGCCAATGCTTTTGGCACAAGTGTCAGTGTTGTGTTTCGGAAGTGAGAATCTCGACAGTGAGGAATGATTTGAGTGTAAGTAAGAATATTAAGTGAGAAAAAAACGATCAAGTGAAAAAATAATGACGGACGAAATGACACAATTCCTCGAAGAAAACCAGCTGGGGGATTATGAAGAATCCTATTAGATGTTAAGAAAAACTCTATTTGTCGGACATAAAAGACCTATTTCTTCTAACTTATATATCGTATTAGATGTTAAGAAAAATTCTTAGTAAATCTTAAACATAAAGTTAAATAAAAAATGTTCTTAGCTGTTAATACAATCGTAGTAGGCCGACATACGAATAAGAAAACTTATTCGCCGGGAGACAAAATTCTTTGTCCTTAATAAATCTTTTTTCTGAGTGTAGATACTATAATCTAGTACTTGTCATAGCCGATTTTGCAAATATCGATTTATGACAAAATGGCGGACGTTTGAACATAAATAGTGATTTTTGGGCCAAAAATTAGTTATTGTTTTGCCTATAAAACAAAAACTAAGTAACGGAAAAAAATCCTATGACAAGTACTAGATAATGGTGTATAGAATAACCACAAAAAACCTCAACACTCAGAAAAAAGATTTATTATGTTTTAATAAATTGGCACATTAGAACATAATTTCTTAGAAATTAATAAACGTTTACTCATATGGAGACAGTTTTTATGTGATTGTAACTACAGAATTTATTCGGCGTCACTGAATATGTTTTCTTACGTGCCGATTTTTCACATCAATTAAAAGCCATATTTAAAATAGACAATTTGAATAAATATTTCCTCAAATCAAATAAATACTACTTTCCAATCACGAAAACCTCTTATTTCGCGACTATGATACTAATGCGCGCATGCGCACTTTGCCCTTCAACGCGACGGGCCCGACAGCAGGCCGCTCGTCAGATGTAGCTCACGCATACGCTTACCATGTAGCTTCTTCCTATGCCAATGCTTTTGGCACAAGTGTCAGTGGTGCGTTTCGGAAGTGAGAAACTCGAAAGTGAGGAATGATTTGAGTGTAAGTAAGAATATAAAGTGAGAAAAAAACGTTCAAGTGAAAAAATAATGACGGACGAAATGACACAATTCCTCGAAGAAAACCAGCGGGGGATTATGAAGAAACCTATTAGATGTTAAGAAAAACTCTATTTGTCGGATATAAAAGACCTATTTCTTCTAATTTATATATCCTATTAGATGTTAAGAAAAATTCTTAGTAAATCTTAAACATAAAGTTAAATAAAAAATGTTCTTAGCTGTTAATACAATCGTAGTAGGCCGACATACAAATAAGAAAACTTATTCGCCAGGAGACAAAATTCTTTGTCTTTAATAAATCTTTTTTCTGAGTGAAGGCAATCGGTTCATTGGTTTTCTAGTAATTTTGGGTACCGATTTGAAAAACGTGGTTTTGAGAAAAACGCGTTTGAAAATTTGGGAATGAATAAATCATGAAATTTGTCAACTTACATGGAATCATCGATACCAGGCCCATAGTGTAGGTCTTCTACGGTCGACGGAATGTTCATAGCTCCTAAACCCTCGACCTCGACCGTCTAGGTGTATATCTCCCCTTAAATACCATCGAGCAGTGGTTGGACAAATGGCGAATAAAAGCTAGCGAAACCAAATCAGTCCACATCACGTTTGCTATCAGGAAAAGTAACTGCCCTAACGTCTCGCTCTACAACCAACCGCAGCCGAATGTAGAACAGGTTAAGTACCTAGGAACGCACCTGAACAGAAGATTAACACGGACCAAACACATAAAACACCAAAAGAAGAGAACTGGATCTAAGGGTCAGAAAAATGTATAGGCTTATCGGTAAAAACTCAAAACTGTCGTTGGACAACAAATTAACAAAGAAAATTTGGGTGATTTTCGGGATTTTTTTGGAAGAAAAGTACTCAATTAAATGTTTCGGAAAATTAAGAATATATTTGGCTATATTTGACCTATATTACATAATTTTTTCATCGAAAAATATTGAGATCCAAGCGACTTAAAAAAAAGTTCCTCCACTGCTGACATGATTCCGGCTGATTGAGTAGCTGAAACCGAAAAAGGCAAAAATGTCGTTACACTGGAAGGTATTTCCTGTACAATGACGTAGGATTTTCGAAAAATATCAAAATCTAACAAAATTGCGTAATTATGAAAAAAGTCTGTTTTCTTGCCTATAAAATGGTCGTTTTTTTCAATGCCAAATCGTCAGTTTTCATCCAATCAAAAATATCCTACGTCATTGTAGAGTAAATATATTCAAGAGTACTCAGTTCAAATTTCAAGTCAATCGGATAATTGCTCTTTGAGTTACAATGTCAGCAAATTTGAAAAATCTCATTTCGAGAAAAACGCGTTTAAGGATTTAACTATCGATTTTTGCAAGATAAAATGATATCGATATAAATTATATAAACGATAATGATATTCTTGAAAGTATAAACTGTCGAAAAAGGCAAAAGAAATCGATTTTTTGAAAGTATCACACTGGTATAGCCCTTTAAGCCAATATGGATTTATCGCATACAGTTATGGTATACAGCCAGCAACTCAAACATCGATATACTGCAGAGGCTGCAATCAAAAACCCTACGACTAATAACTAACGCTCCCTGGCACGTGTCCAATAATATCATACACAGAGACCTCAAAATCGAAACGGTCAAAAAAGAAATCCAACGCCTCAGCCAACGCTACGAAACGAGAATCGAAAACCACCCCAACGAAGTAGCTTTAGGCCTACTAACAGAAGACGCAATTACAAGAAGTCTCAAGAAGTACAGATGCGCAACTAAGTTTCCGGGTTTTTTTACCATTAAAAAATCGAAAATTTCAAGACAAATACCAAAAATGGTTCATTCGAAGTATTGTCCCTCGCAATTTACACATTTTTGGCACCTCTCTGGCAATACATAAATACCGCGACGATAAAAAGACGCGTCTTTGGACTGAAAGCATTCGTCCAACCAATTTTGTACTGCATCGTAATTGGCCAAGTGTAGCCCACCCAAGCCATGCGCCATCGACCGGAACAAGTGATAGTCTGAAGGGGCCAGGTCTGGCGAATACGGCGGGTGCGGTAGCAGATTCCATTTCAGTGTTTTTATGGTGTCCTGGACGATGGAACTGCGATGGCACGGAGCGTTGTCGTGCTGCAATATCACACGTTCGTGTCTCGTGTCCCATTCTGGCCGTTTTTCGAGCAATGCGTGGTTCAAATTGATTAGTTGTTGTCGGTAGCGATGTCCATTGACAGTTTCGCCCGGTTTCAGCAGCTCATAGTACACGATTCCTTTCTGGTCCCGCCAAACGCAGAGCATTGTCTTTTTTCCGAAGTTATTTGGCCATGCCGTCGATGTTGACGCTTCGCCAAGTGAAAGTCACGATTTTCTGCGTTTGGGATTCTCGGAATATATCCATTTTTCATCGCCAGTAACAATTCGATGCAGGAAACTCTTTCTGTTCTGCCGCAAAAGCAAAATTTCGGAAGTGGCTCTTCGATTTTCCATTTGTCTCTCAGTCAACTCATGCGGCACCCACTTTCCTTCCTTATGAATTTTTCCCATGGCGTGCAAACGCGAAATACATTGCCGAGTCGCATTTAATGCCTCGGCAAGTTGATCTTCTGTTTGAGTGTCATCTTCATCCAATAACGCTTGCAGATCGGCGTCCGCAAATGTTTGTGGTCTTCCCGAGCGCTCCTTGTCCCCATTCTCAAAATCGCCACTTCTGAACCGCTTGAACCAATCTTCACACGTTGTTTTTGATGGTATATGTTCGCCATAGGCCTCCTCAAGTAACCGACGTGCTTCAGCTGCTGTTTTTTTAGGTTGAAGCAGAAAAGCAATGCGTCCCGCAAATGCTGTTTATTTGGCACAAACTTTGACATTTTCGAGGTTAGAAAAAAGGTCGTTGTGTTGCGATATTTGTTTATATTACGGCTGGGTATTCTTAACAGATGTCCAAGCTATAAAGACACCCAATTTCAGACCTGTATGCCGACTACATGTGTCGCTAGCGCCATTCATGTGTGAAACCCGGGAACTTAGTTGCGCACCTTATAAACCGAGGGACCTACAAAATCGATTCTCAGTGTGAAATGAACAGTGAACATTATGAACTGCGCGAGTTGAGTGTCACTGGATACCCACCACGATCTTGCCAAAGAAATCTCACATCCAATTGCTCACATCCAACTCCCGCAATTGCCGAGTATTAGAAAATAACAGATTGGAATGAAAGTAAATGAAACGAAAATATTTGTACTTTATATTAAAATTAAAATATTCGTACCTTTCAAATAAATAATACGTTTTATTAATAAATAAAAATGTCCGGTCATTTTGAGACACCCTATATCACGGTCTTACATACCACGGTCTGGAACCTCGATGAAATTTCGGTGGTGGGGGTAACTCGATTATTGAAGACGAATTTGTGGTGTCGCTAGTATCGAGGGGTGTTGTTTTGATCACGGGTTAGGCTATAACGCGAATGCGTGAGTATTGTTGTCTCTGTCGCGCATCATACCACTTGATTGCAGCGCCTCTAGCGTCGAGCTTCGGCAAAGGAACCATGTGAACTAACGAAGTTTCCAGACCTCTATGTAAGCCCGTGCCCTATATAAATAATAATAATGCCCTATATAAATAAGTGCCCTATATAAATTATAATAATGCTAATTTTTTATCGCTATTAGTATTATTATTATTATTATTATGCCAATGATAAGTATTGGTTAAACAATCATTACTGTAAGTGTTTTATAATATTATTATAAAAATAATGAGTAAACATGATACTCATCGTAGGCGGGAGACACTGAACCTTCATTGAGAATGTCGACGTTCGTTTTTTGATATACCTGAAATTCGTCATCACATTTATCGATTTTTATCCTTCGATAATAATCACGTACATTGATCATATATTTTTGCCGATTTATTTTTAACTTTCATAGCTTCAACTTTTGGCGTAACACTTCACGAAGAATTTGGAATAACCATATTAATGAAGTAATAATGATAATAATAATAATTATTATTGTCGTTACGGTAATTCCTTTCTATTGGTTATTAGGACGGATAGTTCAACGTTTGAGAATCAGGCAAATTAAGATCAGAACCGAATTGTTTGGTTTTGTTGATTGGTGAGATTGTGGGGTACATACGTTGTTGCGATCACCGCAAGACTCACAGACACACGCGCGTCGCAAACGTCGAGTGATTTTCACTGCAACGTAGTCCTTTCGTAGACCAGACTTCGCGTAAGTATATGGTAATGAATTGATATATTCATTCAATAGTCGTTCGTGTATATATAGGGTGTCTCAAAACGACCTGATATTTAAATTTAGTAATAAAACGTATGATTTATTTGAAAAGTACAAATATTTTTATTTTAAGGGGTTAGACCACTCTAGAGGCCGAAAAATAGGCTTTTTGGGGATTTTTTTCAGAAAAACTACAAAATAAATCGAAATTACAAAAAAGGGTGTTTATTATACATATCAGTGACTGTATACAATAATTTTTTTGAAGCGATTAATTTCAAAATGGCGTGTATGCAGCGTTTATCTCAAAATTGCATTTTCTAAGTTGGCCGGAAACAACTCAATTTTCAACCGATTCACTTGAAATGTTGAATATATCTTGAAAAATACATTGTCTATGGAAGTACGTAGGATTTTTTTTTATATTGCATAGTACATTTGTTATTAACAATTATCCGAAGATTTTTTCGGCAAATGTTTGGAAAGTGAAAAATTTGCCTAAAAAATCGTTGAGCTATGCAATATAAAAAAAATCCTACGTACTTCCATAGACAATGTATTTTTCCCGATATATTCATCATTTCAAGTGAATCGGTTGAAAATTGTCTGACAAGGAACATCCCTCAGGTGACACCCTTTGATTTTGTTGAAATTTGGATATGTTATGAAGCACCGAAAAGTAAGCGATACGTATTTTTTTATCGGCGGAAAATCGGTTTTAGGGGGTGAAACGAACCCTCGAAAATAGGGGTGTTTTTCGTTTTTCGTCGATAACGTTATCGTTCTCATCTCCAATGTATAGTGCACACAATAATAAACATTATTGCAATTTGAAATTTTTGAATATCTCGTACCGTTAAAACGTTATTGACGAAAAACGAAAAACATCCCCTTTTTTGAGGATGCGTTTCAGCCCTCAAAACCGTTTTTCCGCCGATAAAAAAAATACGTATCGCTTACTTTTTGGTGCTTTGTAACATATCCAAATTTCAACAAAATCGAAGGGTGTCACCTGAGGGATGTTCCTTGTGAGTTATGTTTCCGGCCAACTTAAAAAATGCATTTTTGAGATAAACGCTGCAAAGCCGCTATTTTGAAATCAATCGCTTTAAAAATATTATTGCATACAGTAACCGATATGCATGATAAACACCCTTTTTGTAATCTCGATTTATTGTTTAGTTTTTCTGAAAAAAAAATCCCCAAAAAGCCTATTTTTTTCGGCCTCTAGAGTGGCCTAACCTCTTAACGGTAAAATTTGTACACATATTATGGTAACTTCTAACTGTATTTTATCATTTTTTATTTGTGGAAAATAATTATTTTGAAAACTGATATAGTTGATCTCCGGGAGCTCCTCTAAAAAAAGGCGTCTTGCGGTGAGCACGATATCCCTCGACTGGATCATTTAAAATGAAAAAAAAACCAAAAATATTTCGTTAATATAACGTATTATGTTGTAATTGATCGAAGGAATAGGCAAAATAATAATTTTTGACAAAATGGCGGCTTCAAAAAAAAATATCGATTTATGACAAAAATTTAGGCCTTAAATTGTTTATAAAATGAAAAATATTTATCGGTGAGAAAAAAACATTCGATTAATTACTAAAATATATTTGAAAAGATTGTGTTAAAATTTGAGACTGATCGGTTCAGCCGTTTCCGAGAAATCTTGCTCACCGACTTTAAAAACACAGTTTTGAGAAAAAACGCGTTTAAAGCTTCAAAAGCACTTTCGAACGTTCTGACACGTCATTACAAATGTGCGAGTAACTTCGAGAATATTCGCCGGATTGACAAGAAATTTTCTGTGTGTGTACTTAAATATATCTACATTACGAATTCTTTTTTTTTAAATCGATTTTTCGAAAATTTTAATTGCATATAACCCCTTAAAGTAGCCCCAAAAACGTAAAGTGATCCTCAACGTCAATTTAACCTCGCTTCCCTCGATCGGAGCAGTATTTTTCGAGACAAATCAAGTGTAAGATTAAGGCGTTACCCCCACTTGTAGCGCAAAAAAGGCCTTTTTCATGAATTTTTTTAAAGAAAACTACAAAACTTTTTTAATCGATCAATATACCATCTTAAAGAACACACCTTGAAGAACTTTCAGTCATTTTTTTATTGAAAAATATTACATTGTTTAGTGGCAAATGGCCGTCAATGAAATAATGTTTTTATATACACGGTTTGCGGTGACCAACATTGCGGCGAAGTGGATCATCTGAAAAAAAAATGCGGATGGATTTAGTCAAATATAAGTATAAACTAGTCTTTAATCGAAGGATTTTAAAAAATATTCATTTTTCACAAAATGGCGGACAGTCAAAGTTAATGGTTCGATTTTAACGAAAAAAAACGGCCGTTTTTTGGCTATAAAACGACCATTTTTTCGAAAAAAAATCGAACGATTAAAGACTACATTTTTATGTATTAAATAAGCGTGCAAAATTTCAAGAAGATCGGTTCATTAGTGTTCGAGTAATCTTGGTCACCGACTTCAGAAATGCCATTTTGAGAAAAACGCGTTTAAAGTTTCAATTTCAGTTTACACGAAGAAAATATTTTTTTTTGTAAACTTACATAGTCATCTATTCCGGGCATCAAAAAAAAACTGCACTTCAAATTGCACTTCAAAAAAATGCAATAAAAAAAATCGATTTTTTCAAAATCGCAAGTGGGGGTAACCCCTTAAAAGGGGACACCCGGTATATATTTATACATACATACATACATACATACATACATACATACATACATACATATATATATATATATATATATATATATATATATATATATATATATATATATATATATATATATACATATGTATATGTATATATATGTGTGTGTGTGTGTGTGTATATATATATATATATATATATATATATATCGTATAATAGAACATGTCCTCGTTATAAAATTAAGGGGAAACTGTTCTCGTTAATGTCGAGAACTGGGATACCCGTATGGTTTATAACGCCGCTGTGCAGGAAAAGTTGTGTAACACCTGTTTCAGCGCCACTCACTTGTGCTCGTATACGCTGGCGCGTGTTTCTTTCATTTCTCTTCTTTTTCTTCCTCTTCTTTTTTTTATTCTTATTTTTTTTTTTCATTCTGGCGTAAACGCTCGTCCGCCTGGAGTCGTGGACGTCGTTGCATTTTGCTACTAATGCCGGTGCGTTCCATGTGTGTCCAACGCGGTGCTGCATCGACAATGATGAAAAATAAAAGTGGAACGCGCGCGCCGGTCTCGCTTACATATACACGACGATTATAATTATATTACGTAGTCGGCTGGACACGGAACGCGAGAACGCGCGGACTCGGCAAAATGTGACGAAACATACGAGTAGAACAAGCAGAATGGAAAAACGAAGGAAAAACTTGAAAAATTGATATGGCTGGGTGACATTCCTGAGGTGGGTTCCGAACCATTAAGCTTGCGGAAAAAGTATTTGGTTGTATGTATCGATGAAAGCGGAGATGGAGCTGGGAGTTTCGAGATGATAATCCAGAGCCCAATCAACTGCGGCATCGCTTGCTGGGGTCATTAAGGGGTCTTTTCACTTTGGGCGCTAAAAAAGGCTATTTTCATGAATTTTTTCATAGGTTTATATTATAGATATTGATATCAAAGTTGGTATACTTAATAAATACACTTTCGAAATACATTTAAAAAAAATTATGTATTTATGTAACCCAAAAAAACTTTAAACGCGTTTTTCTCGAAACAACGTTTTTCGACGGTTTCTTGATAAAATCTTCGAAACTACTGAACCGATCCGGATGAAGTTTCAACCACATATTTTTTACAACTATAGCTGTAGCGCTAATGAAGGATTTTTGAAAATTTTGATATTTACTATTTTTTGGCCAAAAACGGTGAGAAATCACTTTTATGTTTTTTTTTTTCGAAAAATGTCCGCCATTTTGTTTTTTTGCATATATAAAAAATCGTATGATATGCTCTCTAGCCATTAAGGGGCTATACCGGTGTGAACGCTGAACATTTGGGTGATTTTCGGAAATTTGTTGAAAGAAAAGCACTCAATTAAATGTCTCGGAAAATTAAGAATTTTCCAATTTCTATATTTTAATATAGGTAATATATATAGGTAATATATTAATTTTAATATAGGTAATGTATATAGGTAGTATATTACACAATTTTTTCATAGAAAAATATTGAGATCCAAGCGACTTATGCGCTGCCTTCGGAGGCGCCAAACAAAAAAGTTCCTCCACTGCTGACATGATTCCGGCCGATTGAGTAGCTGGAACCGAAAAAGGAAAAACATGTCGTTAAACTGGAAGGTATTTCCTGTACAATGTCGTAGGATTTTCGAAAAATATCAAAATCTAACAAAATGGCGTAGTTATGAAAAAAAGTCTGTTATCTTGCCTATAAAATGGTCGTTTTTTTCAACGCCAAATCGTCAATTTTCATCCAATCAAAAATATCCCACGTCATTGTAGAGTAAATATATTCAAGAGTACTCAGCTCAAATTTCAAGTCAATCGGATAATTGCTCTTTGAGTTACAATGTCAGCAAATTTGAAAAATCTCATTTCGAGAAAAACGCGTTTAAAGATTCAACTATTGATTTTCGCAAGATAAAATGATATTGATATAAATGATAATGATATTCTTGAAAGTATAAACTGTTGAAAAAGGCAAAAAATCGATTTTTTGGAAGTGTCACACTGGTATAGCCCCTTAACCACCATTTTCGTCTATAAATAGTGACTTAAATAAATATTTTTTTTTAAATGTATTAAGGCGTTACCCCCACTTGTAGCGCAAAAAAGGCCTTTTTCATGAATTTTTTTAAAGAAAACTACAAAACTTTTTTAATCGATCAATATACCATCTTAAAGAACACATCTTGAAGAACTTTCAGTAATTTTTTTATTGAAAAATATTACATTGTTTAGTGGCAAATGAAATAATGTTTTTATATACACGGTTTGCGGTGACCAACATTGCGGCGGAGTGGATCATCTGAAAAAAAAATGCGGATGGATTTAGTCAAATATAAGTATAAACTAGTCTTTAATCGAAGGATTTTAAAAAATATTCATTTTTCACAAAATGGCGGACAGTCAAAGTTAATAGTTCGATTTTAACGAAAAAAACGGCCGTTTTTTCGCTATAAAACGGCCATTTCTTTTCGAAAAAAAAAATCGAACGATTAAAGACTACATTTTTATGTATTAAATAAGCCTGCAAAATTTCAAGAAGATCGGTTCATTAGTGTTCGAGTAATCTTAGTCACCGACTTCAGAAATGCCATTTTGAGAAAAACGCGTTTAAAGTTTCAATTTCAGTTTACATGAAGAAAATATTTTTTTTTGTAAACTTACATAGATTCGTCTATTCCGGGCATAAAAAAAACTGCACTTCAAATTGCACTTAAAAAAAATGCAATAAAAAAAATCGATTTTTTCAAAATCACAAGTGCGGGTAACCCCTTAACGGAGACTTTGTCCTTGGAGTGACATATTTCAGGTGTTTACATTTTATTTTTTTTTAAGGAAACGAGTAAAGCTTTTTGAGTGCGGTTTTTTTCTTGCTTTTATTCATGATATACAGAACGCTAAAAAATTTAAAAAAAAAACCAAAATGGCTGACATCACTGCCCCCTCTTTGTTGATCTGAAACACAAATTCAAAGCATATTATCAATCTGTGACCCTTTGGTCATGGAATGACGGATGGGTTTTTCGTTTAGTACAAATTTCGGAAAATG